>CABHPP010133915.1:24974-41304 GCA_902168425.1 Peromyscus attwateri
CATCTAAATGAAATCACCAAATAATGAGAGCGACAGAGTCCTAGCTGGACATCTCTTGTCAAAAAAATGAAGCGTCTAGTACTATTATTGGGTTACATTTAATTGAGTTGTTTCCTAAAGGGGTCCCATGGGAAACTCTGAACAACTCAGTTTGTTACCAAGACTATAGGTTGCTCTACACAAATTGCCCAAAAGGCCCCATTGCTGAAGACAACACTTGAACAAGTTATTGAACATGGAGAAGTTGAGCCAGTGTCTCTCTCATATTTGTTGTCTGTGAAATTAAGCTTTACTTTCCTACTTAACAAATAATTAACTATAGCAGTATCTTGAAGTGTTTCCTTCGTGTTTTTTTATAGTAATTTCATGCTTCAAGTTTTGAATTTAGGCCTTTGATTGGGATGAGTTAATTTTGCTGCATCGTAAATGGGAAGAATCTAGCTTCAGTCTTCTACATGTGTGCAAGTGCTCACACAAACACACCCGAACACACACACACACACACACACACACACACACACTGTACTGGCTGGTTTTGTGTGTCCACTTGACACAACCTAGAGTCACCAAAGGAAGGAGCCTCAGTTGAGGAAATGTCTCCATAAGATCCAGCTGTAAGGCATTTTCTGAATTAGTGATCAATGGAGGAGGGTCCAGCCCATGGTGGGTGGTGCCAACCCTGTGCTGTTGGTACTGGGTTCTAGAAGAAGGTGGGCTGAGAAAGCCATGGGAAGCAAGCTAGTAAGTAGCATCCCTCCATGGCGTCTGCCTCAGCTCCTGCCTCTAGGATCCTGCCCTGTTTGAGTTCCTGTCCTGACTTCCTTCAGTGATAAACAGCAATGCTGAAGTGTAAACTAAATAAACCCTTTCCTCCCCAACTTGCTTTTTGGTCATGGTAATTTGTAACAGCAATAGAAAGTCACACACACACACACACACACACACACACACACACACACACACAGAGAGAGAGAGAGAGAGAGAGAGAGAGAGAGAGAGAGAGAGAGAGAGAGAGAGAGAGAGAACTGTGTTCTTTGGGTTACTATAGTTTTGAAATACACTTTGAGCTAAATGCTGTTCTTTCATCGCTGTTTAGGATTGATTTGGCTGCTTTAGTTCTTTTGTGCTTCCATGTGAAGGGTATAAAAAAATTGGATTTCTCTCAATTTATGATGATTTGAATGAGAATATCTCCCGCAGAGCCAGACCAAGCATTTGAGTATTTAGTTCCCAACTGTGTCACTGGTGACGCTTAGGAGGTGTGGCCTTGTAGGAGGGAGTATGTCACTGGAGGTGGGATTTGAGTTTTAAAAACCCATGCCATTCTCAGTGTGCTCTCTGCTTCCCCTTTGTGATTGGCAAGCGAGCGCTCAGCTGTCCTTGTTGCTGTGTCTGCAACTTGCTGCCATAATGGACTTGTTTCCCCCTGACGCTGTCAGCCCAATAAACCCTCTCTCCCTTCAGGTGTCTTAGTCATGGTGTTTTATCACAGCAGGAGAAAAGTGACTAATACCGCAGTCATTACAGTTGTGATGTGTATTTTATTGACTTCCACATCACTTCGGGCAGTGTGGTCTTTTAAACAATGTTACCCCTTCACTCCATGCACATAAGATAGATTTCTGTGTAGGCGGAAGTTTATTAGGGTACACAATATATCACTACATTTCTGTTCTTGTGTGTCCTCCTTAATTTCTTTCCTTTACGTTTCACCATTTTCATTGGAAAAGTCTCTCAACTCCATGGATAAATTTATTCCTAAATATTTTTTATAGCTCTTATAGATGGGGTTGCTTCCTTAGTTTCTTTTTGAGCCAATCCATCATCAGTTTCTAAAAAGGCATTTTTTTTTTTTGCATTTTGTTTGGTATTCTACAACTTTTCTGAGTTTGCTTACAAGATCTATCAGCTTCCTGGTGGAAGATGGATGTTTAGGTTTACTATGTGTAATAACATGCCATCTGCAAATATGAGTAACTAAACTTCCTTTACAATATGGACATCATTCATTCATATCTTTCTCTTGTGTATCTGGTCTTGTTGAGACTCCCAGTACTATGAATATTGTTTAGCTCTTGTGGTGAATGTGTGGTACAGGTGATTAAAGTGGGCATCTGTGTGTGTGTGTGTGTGTGTGTGTGTGTGTGTGTGTGTGTCTTTGTGTCTGTGTGTGTCTTAAGACTTTAGTTTTCTATTTTTAAAACATGTGTATATGTGTATAGATGTGGAAGATTTCTCCACCCATGTAAGTACAGATGTCCATGGAGGGTGCAAGATGCTATCAGATCTTGGGGTAGTTTGAATGTGAGATGTCCCCACAGGCTCATGTTCTAAATACTTGGTCCCAGTCGGTGGCTCTATTTAGGGGGGTTATGGAACCTTTAGGAGGTGAAGACTGACTGGGGGAGGTATGTCACTAGGAGTGGGCTTTGAGGATTTACAGCATCACATACGTACTCACGGCTGCCTCTCTGCTTTCCTGTGCAGATAAAATGCAATCTCTTTCTCTGCTTCCTGATTCTACTGCCATGCCTCTCTGGAAGTTATGGACTGCATTACTATGGAGCTATAACCTAAAACAAATCCTTTCTTCTTTCAGTTCCTTTTGGTCATTGTATTGTATCATAACAACAGTAAGTAACTAATACAGATCTCTTAATGTAGAATTACAAGTGGTTTGTGAGGCACTTGATGTGACTACTAGGAGCCAAATTTGTGTCTTCTGCAAGAGCAGCAAGTGCCCTGAATGTCCAGGCCATCTCTTCAGCCTCATCTTGTCTTGTTTCAGGTATCAGAGGACACAATTTTGGCTTTTTCTTTTTCAGTGTGACATTGGATGTGGATGTTTAATATATAGCCTTTATTAGTTTGAAGCATATGAAGCATATTTCTTCTGTGTTAATTTTTTGAGTGTTTTTGTTATGAAAACAATGAATCTTATTAAATGCCCTTTTTGTACATATAGTGATGACCCTATGGTTTTTTCAGAACCCTTAGTTCTGTTGATGTGTTGTATTATTATTGATTGCATATATTGAACTAAACTTGTACCCCAGGAATGAATCTCACTTGATCCCAGTGTATGATGTTTTAGATGTTCAGTTGAATTTGGTTTGCTAGTACTTTTTTGATAATGTTTACATCTGTGTTGATCAAAGATTTGCTTCTAAGGTTTTCTTTTGTATTATATCTTTAGTTTGCTATCAGGTAATGCTGTCCTCTTAAAAAGAATCTGGGAGAGTCCAAGAACAGTGAACCAATTCAATCATGGATTATAACCTCTTATATCTGAGTCATAATAAATATTTCCCCCCTTTTAAAACAGTCTTAGCTATTAGCTACAGCAATAGAAAATTAACAAGGGACCAGGCAGTGGTGGCGCACGCCTTTAATCCCAGCACTAGGGAGGCAGAGCCAGGCGGATCTCTGTGAGTTCGAGGCCAGCCTGGGCTACATAGTGAGTTCCAGGAAAGGAGCAAAGCTACACAGAGAAACCCTGTCTCGAAAACAAACAAACAAACAAACAAAAAACAAAAGAAAATTAACAAGGATTCTATCTCACCCTTCATATGTAATGATTTTTGCTTTATATGTGTGTATCATCCATTATATATATATATTTATTTAAATACATATAGATGTATATGTATTTGTGTGTATATGTGTGTGTGTGTTTATACATATATTTATGATTGTACTTCCTTGATGGATTGCTACTTATATGAGTATGTAGTAACCCTATTTGTCTCTGCTCAGTGTTTTATTTCAAAGTCTGCTTTATCTGATCTGTGTATGATCTGATCTGAGTGTGATCACTTTTGATCTCTATTTGTATGGTGTTTTTTGGATTTGGGTTTTGTTTTTTCCCCAGTTCTTCACTTTCAACTTATATTTTTACCAAGGAAGTGAGTTTCTTGGAGGCAGCATGTAATTGGGTCTTTGTTGTTGTTGAAATCAATTCAGCAAGTAAGGTGCTGCCTTTCGGAGAGCCTCCTGACCAAACAGCCATGCCTGTGGGTCGGTAAAGGGTGTGGAGATAAATCACTCTGGGGAGGGTTCAAGGCAATGGTGTCTGCTTCATTGCATGTGAGCAACCACATACATAGTGGAAGGCTATATGGGCTGTGATTGGTTAGCGTATTACTTTGAATTGGATAGTGAGCACTCACACCACCAGGGTCTCTATGGGTAAAAAGCACATTAAAGGAGGACTGGAGAGCGCAGCTCTCAGCTACTCATACTACTTCAGAAAGCAGAGTTCTGACTTCTGGGACATTGTGTACCACTCTTGTCATTTAGAGAGTGGTATGCCAAGTCAGCTGGCAGCCAGGTCCCGCCTGCATTTTCTCCTGCAGTGTATGTCTTTTGATTACCGTTTACACTTGGGATACTATTGAGAGGTTCAAGTTTCCTCCTGTCATTTTCATATTTCATGCTTGTGCTAAAGATTCTTTGTTCCTTTCCACCTTTATTATGATTTTGTTTTCATGGTTTGCTGGTTTTCTATCACTGTGCATTTTGCTTCTTTTCTATTTTTTATTTTGCACATCTGTTATTCTAGCAAAGCTTGTCCATTTGCATTTTTTATCATGGCGATTAGTACCCCTCCTTTTGTTTTAGTGTAGAACTCCTTAAGCATGTCTCATTAGGCTTAGTTTCTACTAAAGTTGGAAAGACTTCATTTCTGAAGAACATTTTTGCCAGACACAATGTTCTTTTTTTTTTTTTTTTTTTTGGCAGAACATTTATTCAGGATTTGAATAATAATCACACTTTTTTTTTTCTGGACTATGGGGTTTCTACCTGAAGATCTTCAGTAATTGTCATCCCCTTATATGTGACTTCACAAGTTTTACTGTCTTTTGAAGTTCTTTATCTTGTACTTTTGACACTTTGGCTACAATATGCCTTGGTAAAGTTCTTTATCTAAAGCGCTTCAGACTTCTTAGACCTGGATATTCATCTGTAGGAAGACTTGGATTTTTTACTTTTTTTTTTAAGGTATTATTTCATAAAATTGGGTTTCACTGTCTTTCCTGCTTTCTTACCCCATTGGAATTACCATAATGCAAGTATTCGTCACTTAACTATCCTTTTAAGTTTCACAGTCTCACTGCATTTGTTAAGATTCATTTTACTCCATTGCAGGTTATTTCAAAATAGTTACTTTCACATTCATACTTTTTTTTAAAATTTGTTATTGTCTGTGGTTATATTTTAATTGTGCTGAAATGTGATTTTATTTGTATGTCAATAAATACAGTTTGCTTGGAGATCAGAGGTCACATAGCGAGGTCACACAGTGAACCATAAGCAGAAGTCCAGTGGTGATAGCACACACCCTTAATCTGATCAAATGGCAGGCAGAGTCTCTGTGTGGTCAAGGACACAGCCAAGCATGGTGACACAAGCCTTTAATCCCAGTACCAACCATAGAGACCTGGGGGTCTGTATAGATAGGTAGTGATGAGGATGTCATGTGGCTGGGCTTAGAGCCCATGAGAAGGCAGAACAGGAAGGCAATAAAAGCATAGGTTAGGCAGGAAGAAACTCTCTCTGGGGAAGCGATGGCGGCGAGGTGGTAAGATAAGGTAGTCGTGGCTCTTCGCTAGTTCTCTGATCTCTTTGGCTGTTACCTCTGTATATGGTTATGTGTTTCTTATTTAATAAGACTGTTTAGAAATTCATCTACAATTGTCTGTTGAGGACACTTTCAATTTTTGGTGGTTTGGGTGAGAGTAACCACCATAGGCTCAAATATTTAAATACTCCGTCCCTGGTTGGTGTAAATGTTTGGGAATAGGAGGTGTGGCTTGTTGTAAGTAGGGGTGGGCTTTGAGGTTTCAAAAGACTCACAACATTGCCAGTGTGTCATATCTCTTTCTCTCTGCCTTGAAGTTGTTTCTCAAGACTTGAGCTCTAAGATACTGTTCCAGTGGGTCATGCTTCCCACTATGATAATTATGGACTCTAAGTCTCTGAAACTGTAATCTGCAAATAAACTCATTCTTCTGTAAGTTGCCTTGGTCATGATGTCTTATCACAGTAATAGTAAAATAAGAAGTTGATACCAGGAGTGGAGTTCAAGTCCATACAGATATATGTTTTGGTAGGGGCATATGGAGAGGTCTGGTGATTAATGGAGTTATAGATGAAGTTTGACTCACAATGGGTCCACTGGGTCCCCACATTCATCTTCCAGTCATTTCTACATTTCCAGCATGTGTATTTAGGATAGACACACACAAAAGTTGGCAGAATTCCCATATTAATGTCCTGGCCTGGGGAGTAAGGGCTATTATGTTTAGAAAGGCCTTTGAAACTGCCTCTACCAAAGAAAATAGTGAACCAAAAAATAGTGTCACATTCTTGAAATTACAAATTAGTGCCACCATTAGAGACTTGAAAGATACATGGATGGCAGTTTCCATTATATTTCCCTTTAACACTTCTATTTGTTCTGTGCAGAAAACAGGTGAATTGCGGGTTGTAACTAACATAGTGTTTCTGTCCTATTTGGTGAAGAACATCTTTGTGCATATCCACACATACATTAGGTGATGTTTGTGGTTTTTTTCTCTATGTCTTTAATATGCAACACAACATTAATTGAGATATCAGTGTTTATCATAATTAAGTTATGAGACATTAAAAGGATGGCTCTGAAGGGACATTGCCACCTATTCTGAAATACATTACATGTTTGCAGTTGTACATGAGATGGTTATATCATGTTAGGCAAAATTATGACCAGGGTATTATTTTCGTTTGGAAATTAAGCATGGCATAAGGAGATGTGATTGTATGTCAAGTTGACAAGGGATGGGTCTGTGATGGCTAATCTTGGTTGTTAATTTGACTACATCTGGAATCAATTGAATCCTAAGCTGATGGACACACCTGTGAAGGATTTTCTTGGTTGGATCATTTAAGGTGAGAAGACCCACACTAAATCTGGGCCACACTATCTAGTGGCAGCCTACATAAAGGGACACGGAAGAAGGAAGATTTTGCTTTTTGCCTGCTTGCCCTCACTCTTGCTGGTAAGTTCACCTACTGTGTTCCTGAGACATTTCTGCATTGGTGTTAGAACCTACTTCTTTAGAATCCCGAATAGACTGAAGACAGGCAACACTCTTGTGCTTGCTTGGGCCTGCAGCACCAGATTGGGACTGCTAGACATAGTGTCATGGACTGAACACCTACTGAATCCTTGACCTTTCTGTCAGGAGACATCCATTTTTGTCCTATTCGTACTACAGCCTGTAAGTCACTCTAATACAGACATTCATTCTATCAGTTCTGTCCTTTAGAAAACCCTGACAAATAGACAATTGTATTTTCATTTCATTTAATTGAAGTATTTAGCTCTAAAATTTGTCAGGTGTTTATTTATCATTTCTCTCTCTTTGGTGAATTCCCCGTTCATACCTTGAGTTGTTTTTCTCATTTTTCTTTTGTATTTTCTGTTTTAATTCTCTTACATCTTACTGAGTGTTCTTAGTATCATTATTTTGGCTTCCTTTCCAGGTATTTCATAGATTTTCTTTAATTGAGGTTTCTATCTGCTGCTTTTTTTTTTCCTTTGGAAGATTTGTGTTTCTTTTGTGCATTTGTAGTGAAAACTATGTATCTGGCAGCAGTAAGCTGTTGCTGTTCTAATTTTGTGGAGTAACCTTTCTAAGAAAAGATTTTTCTTTTAGATGAGATACAAGACACCAATTGTGTAGGTGCTTTGGCTATACATATAGGAGAGCCAAAAAGTATGATCTCTGTGATTTATTCAGTTTTATTGATGTCAGCAATGCCTATGAACACTTAAATAATCGAGACTGTGGTGGTCAGAAAGGCAACTGTATGTCTGAGTTCTGCATAGAAACTTCTAGAGAGTTCTCAAATAGAAGGCCTACGGATAATGTTTATGTTTCTACAGAAGAAAAACCATGTCACACATTCAAAATCTAGAATCATCTAAGATACAATAAATAGTAAGAGCATTTGAAGAAACTATCATGCAAATTTTGAAATTTTCCATTGTCAGGTATATCACAAGATATAATATTCTATAATAGTTTATAATAATGATTCTGTGGACAGTTTATTAAGTGCCACATTTCTTGATAGATCTACTTCATATTATATCTGTATGTAGAGAGAATTCTAAATATTATTTTTTATATTTTTTTATTTCAAATATTCTCTTGAACTGTAAAGGCCCATCAATCTGGACAGCACAGTTGACCACTTAGCACAATGCATATATTACTTAAAGATTTTATACACTGCCAGTCTGGGCACACTGCTTTGTCTGAAAGGAGTTAGGTTGACTAAGCCCCTCTTCCTGGCCCCCTAACTTCCTGTGGTCAAATAGCTTACTTTCATTTCACACCTGGGAGGATCCCCTTGCAGTCTTTGCACAGTGTTTGGAACACTGTACCCTCCCAATATTTATTCAACACCCATAAAGAGCTTTATGCTTGTTTATGGGCTCACATTTTTATATTTCTGTATATTATTCCTATCACAAAAGATTGTTCATAGGAAGAATCACATATTTCATAATCTGAAGTGCCATCTAACTTAGCGCTAGAATCATGTTCAGAACACACAGAACCACTGACTGAGTAAAAGGCATGTAGTCCCAGTCTAGAAAAGCAGTACTTAGAGCTGTGTTGGACAGCTGGGGACTCCCAGACTTCTTTAGCTTACATTGGAGCTCCTGTTCTCTGTGAGGGCTGCTTATCAAGCTATCCAAATGCACACAGTCACCCCATTATTCCCAGAAAGGTTTTCCATTGTCCAATTAATTCAACTCTACTTGTTCAAGATTGCCTAGTGAGTAGCCTATTGAGTCCAGATAACTTAAGAGGCCAGCCCTCCAGCAGTTGCTTTATGAAGTGAGCAGAAATTGGAAACAATGATAAAACATTGCCTATCCCTATTGCTCCATTTCTCCTAAAGCTGTTATTTGGAAATTGGCTACCCCTGTCTAATTACCACTCACACAGAACTAGGTTTCAAAACAGAAAGAATTTTCATGAAACCAGAAGATCCCTTAGATGGAAGGCAAATGGTAAAGAAAGAAAAAAAATAGGAAGGAAGGAAAGAAGGAAGGAATAAAATGATACTAAAATGGAACATTCTAGAAGGTTCAGAATACTCTTACGTAGCAATAAGTCAGTGAACAGAAGTCAAATAAATGACCACAATTTGTTTTGGCTCAGTGTAAGAGCAGGACTGTGGAACAACATCACACAGAAAGATATTTGAGAGCTAAAAGAAAGCGCCTGCTCTAAACCTAGAAGCTGAATAAGATTTCCCATGGCTCCAAACCAAGTCTTCTGTGGCCTGGTAAGCAAGCTCTGCTCCCCTTCAATTTTGTTCAACCACTACCTTCTCTTCAATGGTAAGGAAGAAATTGAAGCAAGGTTTGCTCTTCCTACTCACCCTCTACATCATTTTTAAAAATCTATGTTTTCATATGTTATATATGTTCATTCATATGTTATAAATGACATTTGTTTAAAAGCTATGATGCAATACATTTTGACACATGCAAACATCACAATTAAAACACAAAATATTGATGTTCTTCCTCCTGAAAGCCTCCATGGCCCCTTGATGACTCTCCATTTGCTACCTGTGGTTCTGTGTATAGACCTTGGTTTGTTTTGTGATTTTAATTTAGTTTGAATTTTCAGTGCTTTATAGTAATGTGACTGTACAGTTGGTATATATTTATTCTTGAATTATTATACCCACATTTTTCCATAGTTCAGTATTTCTTTTTGTGGAATAGTATTAAATTACATGGAAATACAGCATTTTGTTTACCTCGTCACCTGTTGATGTACTCCAGAGTCATTCTTAAGTACTCATTATAATAAATAAGTTTGTGTAGATATGATTTTATTTTTCTTGGTTAAATAATCAGAAAATGGATAACTGGTTTGTTGGCTAAGAACAGACTTTGCGGTTTGAAAATCTGACAAAAAAAGATTTCTGAAGTAGCTTAATAATTTTACATCCTCACCACAAGATAATGAGTTTTGACTGATGTAAATCTTTAAAGAGTAGGCTATAACTTATCTAGGGTAGAGAGCCCCAGCTCATGGAGACACACAACACAAAATGGAGATGGAGAGAAGCCATACCTGACCATGGTAGGACTCCCAGGTAGTTGGTAGGACCATTACACACCACTGAAGCAACTGGAGCAAGGAGCCAGCCAGAGTTGAACAAGAGTTGAGCACCCTGGCACAGGTTCTTATACCACAGGACAGTGCAAGCAAGTCCACACCCCTGCCATAGATGTGTGCATACATGGAGAGTGATTATTATTGTGAACAGATGTTGACTATCTCAGGAAAGACTAGGAGTCAAGACTATGGCCCTGAATGCCTCCCACAGAGAAAAATGGCAACACAGCCACCGATCCTCCTCAATATTGCAAATACCTGATGGAAAGAAGGAAGGTGGACAATCATATAAGAAATAAGGAAGGATGGCAGGGAGGGAGCAGGGATGGTGGGAGAAAGAAGGAAGGAAGAAAAGACAAAGGGGAGGAGAAAGGAGGGGAGTGGAGGGGAGAGAAAACCTCCACCCAAACCAACAAAATTACTTTAGATGTACAAATTGCAGCTGGGAAATGAAAAACCAAGACAGCATGTCTCCTACCAAAATAAATTTTCACCCTTACATAATTTTTAGTGTTTTAAACTGTAGAGACTCTAATGGGTTTGGATTGACACTTTTGTGGTATTAATTTGTTTTTCCCCAGTGTATACTGGATATTGCAGAGCTGTTCACATGCCTGTTACTCCTGTGTTTTCTGGGTAATGCTTCTCTGAATCTTCAGCACCTTGTTTCACTGGGGGGCTAGTCTTCTCAAGTCTGAGTTGTAAGAGCGTCTATGTATTGAGTATCAGATCAGTCTTTTGTCCGAAATAGGTATTGTGAATAGTACCCTGCTATCTTATCTAACTCGGTCATATCTCAGTTGTGTTCCTCAAAGACCAAGTTAGTTTAGTTGTACAAATTGTGATTTGTTGTTTTTTGAGTGAGTCATACTTTTCTATCTAAGCATTGTTGGCTCTTCCCAAGGTCACAATGATCCTTTATTATCATTATTATTTTAAAAAATCATTCAATAGATGATAATTGCAAGAAGAATCTGACTTTTGTTGGACATTACTTTCATATTTATTTTTGTGTTTCCTATTTTAACATTTTATTCATATATTAATTACGAATAATAATGGCTTTCTTTAGGACATTTGATACATAGAGTTAATGCATTTTAGTTATATTCACTCTGGGTCACCCTGTCTTCTTTCTCTCTCCCTTAAAATCAGTAGACTCATATTGCATGGCTGGTCAGTATTGTTGCACACAGAGTCCACTATTGATGATGACACCCTACCATAGCAATGTTCATAGCACATCTGACACTAGAAAGTTGGTGTCATAGTTTGAGTTACTAGTTCTATGATGAAACACCATGACCAAAGCAACTTGGGGAGGAAAGGGTTTAATTGACTTACACTTCCATATTTCTGTTCATTATCTAAGGAAGACAGGACAGGAACTCAAACAGGGCAGGCACCTGGAGGCAGGGGCAGATGCAGAGGCCATGGAGGAATGTTGCTTACTGGCTTGCTTCCCCTGGCTTACTCAGCCTCCTTTCTCATAGAACTTAGATGTCTTAATTGGGGTTTCTATTGCTGTGAAGAGACACCATGACCACAAGAAAACATTTAATTAGAACTTATTGGTTCAGAGGTTTAGTCCATTATTGTCATGGCTGGATGTATGACAGGTAGATATGGTGCTGGAGAAGGAGCAGAGAGTTCTACATTCAGATCCACAAGAAGCAGGAAGAGAGAGTAAGCCACTGAGCCTGGCTTAAGCTTCTAAGACTTCAAAGCCCCTGACCCCACACCCCAGTGACACACTTCCTTCAACAAAGCCATACCTACTCAAATAAGGTCATCCCTCCAATAAATACCACAAATATAAAAACATGCTACAAACTCAAACATCCCACAGTCTTTACCATTCTAAACACTTTAAAAGTTTAATTTCTATAAAAATCCAAAGTCGTTTAAAATCCAAAATCTTTCTTAAAAATTGAAAGTCTCTCAACTGTGGGCTCCCATAAAAATAAAAAACAAGTAAAATACTTTCTTACTTCAAGAGGGAAGAAGCAAGGCACAGTCACAATCTGAACAAAGTAAAACCACAACAGTACAAATAATTCAATTCTATGTCTGGGATTCACTTATTGTCTTCTGGGCTCCTTCATAGGGCTTGAGTCTCTTCTCCAGCTCCACCATCTGCAGCACACAGCTTGTCTTTCAGGCTCCAGCTGGCACCACTCCATCACTACTGCTGTTCTTGGTACTGACTGGGGTCTTCTACTGCAACTGGACTGCACTTACACCAATATCCTTTCCTAGGCTGTCATTGTGGTGCAAATCCTCAACATTTCTCCATGACATTTTCAATCCTGGGCCTTCCACTGGTACTCCAGCTGAACCTTCACTAATGGCCTTTCCTGGCCACTCACAGTGCCAAACCTCAGCTGCTCTACATTACCCCTTCATGTCTTCAAAACCAATACTACCTAGGAGACTCTTACACATGACCAAGTTCGGTTGCCAGCACACAGTTTAACGTTCACTGCTTATGAACAGAGCTTGTATGTGTTGACTCTGAGGAAACACTTGCAAGAATATTTCACCTCAATCATACTGGCCTCTATTTAAACACAGCTGATTCTTCAGCCCCAGCTGACCAGCATCCTTTGTCCCAACAAAACAAGGTTTTACTTTAGTGTTTCTGGTCTCTTGTTATCATAGCCCCAACTGACCTGACACCACAGAGTCTTCACACAAATGGCCCAGTAGAGTCTTTGCTTCTCTCTGATAATTCACAAGCCAGGTCTCCATCAGTCTGTGTTACTCTCAACACTCTTCTAAGCTCCTACAGAATAACCCACTGAACTCTCAACACTCAATGGCTTTTATAGTCTAGAGTTGCAAAGTCCTTCCAAGATCCTCCCCAAAGAACCTTGGTCAGGTCTGTCACAGCAATATCTCACTATCCTGGTACCAATTTGTCCTCATTTAGATTATTATTGCTGTGATGAAACACCATGACCAAAGGAACTTGGGGAGGAAAGGGTTCATTTGGCTTATACTTCTTTATTACTGTTCATTACTGAAGGAAGTCAGGACAGGAACTCAAACAAGGCAGGAACCTGGAGTCAGGAGCTGATGCAGAGACCATGGAGGGATGTTGCTTACCGGCTTGTTCCTCGTGGCCTGATTAGTCTGATTTCTTATAGAACCCAGGACCACCAGCCTAGGATGACACTATCCACAATGGACTGGCCCCTCTCCATCAATCACTAATCAAGAAAATGCTCTACAGGATTCTCTACAATCAGGTCTTATGGAAGCATTTTCTCAATTGGAGTTGACTCTATCCTGTGTCGAGTTGACATAAAATTAGCCAGCACAGTTGTCCAGCAGGGATGAAGCTACCAGCCCAGTTTTAGCTTGATTTCTCTGTGTCTTGCGACCATGACATGTGGCATCTTCATCCATAAGGTATTACTAGTGCTGGTTGGCAACCAGAAGCAGTAGCAGCTGCCAGTATTGTTTGGGTGACCTGGTCATCAACTTATGGGCAGGAAGCCCACTCTCAGAACAGGGATTTTCATTTAATAACCTATGGCTGCTGGGAACAGCTTTATCCACCTGGAGTATCTCTATTGTCTTCTCATTCAAAATAACTGCATATGAAAGCTATATATACATATGTATGATATATATACACATCATAATATGTATATTACAGTGTTAAAGTTTGAGTATGAAGTGCCTCTCAAAAGCTTATATATTGAATGATTCATTTCAGATGTTGGTATCATTTGCAAAGTGTGGAAGCTTCAGACAGTGGGGCTGGAGGTAGTTCATCAGTTGCACATCTTTGAAATTTTCCCCTGGCCTCTGGCCCCTTCACACCTCTTTCTGCTTCCCACCCATCCTAAAGTAAAAACTCTCCTCTACCACACACTCCACTGCCATGACGCCGTGACGCCATGACGCCGTGACGCCATGCCCAAGTGTGTGTGGCCAGGCGACCATAGGCCAACTCCTCTGAGTCCCTGAGTCTAAAGAACCTCTCCCGTTGTTCTGCCAGGCATTTTGTCAGAGTTCTGAGAATTCATTCTTTGAATTTTGAGTGCTTCATAGTGTGTCTATTTGAGTAACACATTTTGATATGTGTCTGCAAAAGCCTTGGAATTCCTGAAAGTAATAAATGGTCCATATGGAAATGCTGAAAGGGCATTTACATATTTGACAGAAAACAACTTTTCTGTTTGTGGTTGCTCTAAAAGCAGATAAGATCCATTCATAGATTGGTGAACTTAGAGGAGGCTTAGAGATTTTCTAGTCTCATTGCCACTATTTTGCTAGCTAGGAACATTTTCTAAATGTTTTCAATTTTATTATGAATATATAAATCATTTTCTCCAAATGTATTCTTCCCTGGGCAATGATCTAATTTTTCACACCCAATTCTGACCCAAGGATACTAGAATTTCCAAAAACCCTGATCATATCACTAATAATATGCTGGAGTTTAAATTCCAGTGTCATTATGCCCAAGAAGGAATGTTTATAACCTGATGTGAGAACATGGCTAATACTTCCACACTCCTGGTTTAACCTTTTCAAAAAACCTCTCTTCTCCACATTCTTTTCTATCACTTGTTAGATTAGCTGTCTACTGCACCATATGAGATATTCCCTCATCTTCCATGCATAGTTTCATATGCCTATAATTGCACTATTTAGGAGACTAAGGCAAGAGGATCATCAGTTTGAAGCCAGTCTGTACCACACAGTAAGGCAAAAATCTCAAAGGACAAAACTCAAACAACCTATGAACAATTGTAGTGAGCAAATTTCTGTATTACACCTCTTTATCCATTGGGTAAGGAACCCAGGCATTCTTAGGTGTGTCATCTGTGTAAGTTTCCCTCACAAGTTGCAGCTAAAACTTGGGCTAGACCTGCAGTTGATGTCAAGGTACAGGATCAATTCTCAGTCTTCCTCATGTGGCTATTGGTCAGGCTCTGGGATTTGGAGGCTGTGAGAGTTGAGATTTCTATTTATTGTTGCCTAGTGGCCAGAAACAGCCCTCAATTTCTTACCACTGCCCTCTTCATCAGGAAGAACCCAATAATCAAACCAAAGAACATGCTAGGCTTTTTGTGATCTACTCTTGGGAACTGTAGACCATCATCATTGTGCTCTGTGTATTAGATGTGAGTCTCTATGTCCAATTCACACTCAAGGGTGAAAGAGGGTATTAAGCATGGGCTTAAAGACGCAGAGGAAAACTGTGGGGTCCTTTCAGAGGTTTTCCAGCTCCCTAACCCCTATGAGTGCTGCATTTTCCGTCCACAGAGATAGAGTTTCTCAGGTTATGCCCAAAGTGTTAAAAACTGACACTTCAAATTTGACATTGCCTAGAAGAATTCTACCATGAAAATAATGTCTTCATTGGATATTACCTGCCAGCTCTTTAACACAATTCATTGATTACTGGCAATGGGAGAGACCAGGTCCCATACACAGGGCAATGCAGCACTTAGCTTTCCAGTAAGAGAGTGTAAAGTACAGGTCATGATTTTTAACCACGTAGGAAAAAAAATGGCACTTGAGCCTGGAAAGGAGAAGAGGGGGCAAAAATGTGGAATAAGGTTAATTGCAAGGAAGTCTTTGACTAGAGGCAATGAAGTGTTAAAAGATCTCAGTACTCAAAATACAAAGTCATAAATGTGTTAGCTTGCTCCACCAAGTCCAGACATGACATTATTGATTTGTTGTAAAATATTATTTTAAGTTGTGTTTCTTTTGTTTATGTTGCATTTGTTTAACTCTGTGAAGCTGTTGTACTTTGCCTGTCTAAAACAGCTGATGGTCTAATAAAGAACTGAATGGCCAATAGCAAGGCAGGAGAAAGAATAGGCAGGGCTGGCAGGCAGAGAGGATAAATAAATGGAGGAATCTAGGAGAAGGAATAAGAGAGAAGTGGCCAGAGTAGGAGGAGGACTCCAGGGGCAGCCACCCAGCTACACAGCAAGCCACGAGTAAGACTAAGATTTACAGAAGTAAGAGAACAGGGAAAGCCCAGAGGCAAAAGGACGATGAGATAAATTAAGTGGAGGAAAGCTAGCAAGAAACTAAGCCAAGCTAAGGCCGGGCATAATTAAGAATAAGCCCTTGTGTGTGTGTGTGTGTGTGTGTGTGTG
>CABHPP010133916.1:3788-21291 GCA_902168425.1 Peromyscus attwateri
GCAGTGGTAACACATACCTGTGATCAGAGCACCAGGAGGTGGAGGCAGGAGGATTCTGAGTTTGAAGCTAGCCTAGCCTACACGGTGAGCCTGATGCTAGCCAAGGCTACATAGTAAGACCTTGTCTCAAAAATAAAATCTAGCCGGGCGTTGGTGGAGCACGCCTTTAATCCCAGCACTCGGGAGGCAGAGGCAGGTGGATCTCTGTGAGTTCAAGGCCAGCCTGGTCTCCAAAGCGAGTTCCAGGAAAGGTGCAAAGCTACACAGAGAAACCCTGTCTCAAAAAACCAAAATAAATAAATAAATAAATAAATAAATAAATAAATAAAATCTAGCTGGCTGTGGTGGCGCATGCCTTTAGTCCCAGCACTTGGGAGGCAGAGACAGGTGTATCTTTGTGAGTTCGAGGCCAGAGTGAGTTCCAGGACAGGCTCCAAAAGCTACAGAGAAACCCTGTCTCAAAAAAAGCAAAAATAAATAAATAAATAAAATCTACTTTTAGAATGACACAGCCAAATATAGTTTGCCCAATTTAAAAATTAACGGAGACAACCAGTTCTTTAAGCTTGGTTGGTCAGATTGCTTCTCCTGCCATGTTTGTGAATAATTTAACAACTCTGGCTTTTCATTGGTCTTAAAGAGTCACAATCCTAGGATTGGTTGGAAATTTTCTCTGAGAGAAGGCTTTGGTACACAGCCCAGAGTGGAATTCACTGTTAATACTGGCCTTGAATTTACAACACTCCTGCCTAAGCCTCTCCAATGCTGGTACAAGCATGCACCACCATGCCAGGCAGGCTTTGTTACATTTTTAGGACCTTTCTGCTGGATTCACAGTTGTATTTTCTAAGTCCATTTCTTAAGTTATTACTCTAGATATGGTGGGTCTTTTGTTGTTGTTGTATTTTGTTTCTGTTTGTTTGTTTATTTTGACAGGGGCTCTCTATTATATAGTTCTGGCTGTCTTGGAACTTGTTCTGTGGACCAGGCTGGCATCAACCTCACAGAGATACTCCTGCCTCTACCTCCTGATTGCTGGGATTAAAGGCATACACCACCATTCCCAACTAGAGCATAGGCATATGGGTGTTTTATTTGCGGGGGAGGGAGTGTGACAATAATTTATTTAATCTTTTACCAAGATTAGTAGCAACAAAAGAATAAAAAAGTAAGTTGAGTTGTATAAAATGAAAACCTTTTGCCCATCCAAGGACACTATCAACAGAGTGAAGATCTGTGAAAGGTGCTGGAGAATATTCCTGACGTCACACAAAGAGACAGACGTGAACAAGGCAAAAGGCTGCACAATGATCCACGGGGTGAGCACACTCTGGCAAGAGGCCCTGAGTGTTCATCCTGAGGCAGGGTGGTGGGGGTGTTCCACTCTACAATCTCACTATCTGATTCGATAGGCTCGTTCATAATGGTACAGGTGGAGGGTGTGACTGTCAATCTCAGGAATGCCTGGCATTCGGGGGTTGGATGGATAGGCAGGGTTTCACAAGGTGAGGGAGGTTTATGGAATAGTAGGTTTTGGTAGACTGGCCACGTTTGCCAGAAAAGACTGCTCACAATTCAGAGGAGGAAGTATTTGAAAATCACCTGTCTCATAAGAGGTTAATATCCAGAATGTTTACACTAGAAATTCCACAGTTAAAAAGAAAACCACAGAAATCCCATGTCTATAATTCCAGCACTTCGGGAGGCAGAAGTAGGTAGATTTCTGAGTTCGAGGCCATCCTGAACTACAGAGTGAGTTCCAGGACAGCCCAGGCTACACAGAGAAACCCTGTCTCAATCCTCAACCTCCTCCCTGCTCCCGTGCCCTAAAAAAAGAAAGAAATCCCACTGTTAAAAAGCAGCAATGGCTGGCTGAGTGTGCTGGTGGCACATGCCTTTGATCCCAGAACTCAAGAGGCAGCCTGGTTTACACAGCAAATTCCAGGCCAGCCAGAGTTGCATGATGAGACCTGGTCTCAAAAAACAAATAAATAGGGGGCTGGATAGACAATAGGGGGCTGGAGAGATGGCTCATTGGTTAAGAGAACTGGTTGCTCTTTTAGAGGACTTTTTGATTCTCAGCACTCACATGGTGGCCCACAACTGTCTGTTAATGCCAGTTCTAGGGGATTTGATGCCCTCTTCTGGCCTCCACGGGCACATGATATATAGAAATATGTGCATGCAAAACACCCATACACATAAAATAATAAAATAAAATTGAAAAATTGAAAATAAAACTAGTTACAAAAAGCATTGAATAGACATTTTTCATTATGTATGTAGCTTATAAACACATAAAACATACTTTATACTAGTCATAGGGAAGCAGAAATCAAAATTCTATGCGGATTATGATTGCTATTATAAAAAAAAAAAACAACCTGAAAAACAGCAAGGGTTAGCTTATATTGCAGTAAAATGGAATGAAGCAGTTATACCTGTTTCATGGTTGAATCTCAAAAGCATGTTAAGTAAAAGAAAACAGATGTGCAAACTCATGTATGATTCCATTTATATGAAATGTCCAGAAAAGGCAACTCTAGAGACAGAAAGTAGGTACGTGCTCTCCTAAACTGGATTTGATAAATAGAGTTCCCATTTGGCAAAACCAAAAGCAAGCCTAAATATTTATAGCCTAAAGAGGATAGCCTCAGGAAGACCTGGATCAATATCTACCAGCCTCTTCTGTCTCTTCAAAAGGGCTTTTTATAGGAATGTCAAGGGGTGGAGCAAAAGACCTCCCCCTAGCACATGACTGTATTTTGACATACAGTCTCTGATCTGGAAACTGCATTCTTATCCAGATTAGAAATGCGTAAATACCCACAAGATAAGTGCAAGAATGTTAATGGCATCAGAACTCATGGTAGCCCCAACCAGAAACAGCACAAACGCCCATCAACAGTAGAATGGATCAGTGTGGCATCAGTGGAATTATTATAAAGGCCGCTACAGGAAATAATGTGAGTGGGTCTCACAAACGTGAGACTAAGCAAGAGAACAAACCAAAAGAATGGATATTACAGACAAGATGGCTCAGAAGAAAGAGGCCCCTGCCCCAAGCCTGACAACTTGAGTTCAATGGTGGTGGCGACCCACACGGAAGAAGGAAAGAACCAATTCCTTCAAGCTGTTCTTTGACTTCCATATGTGTGCCTTAGCATGTCACCTACATTTGCAAGCATATACAAAATAAAAATTTTAATGTAATTTTGAAGTTTTTTATTTTTTGAGACAATTGCTGTGGGATGTTCTGTATGTCAAATGTGTTGCTCTGATTGGTTAATAAATAAAACACTGTGCTGGGCATTGGTGGCACACACCTTTAATCCCAGCACTCAGGAGGCAGAGGCAGGTGGATCTCTGTGAGTTCGAGGCCAGCCTGGGCTACCAAGTGAGCTCCAGGAAAGGCGCAAAGCTACACAGAGAAACCCTGTCTCGAAAAACCAAAATAAATAAATAAATAAATAAAACAAAACACTGATTGGCCAGTAGCCAGGCAGGAAGTATAGGCAGGACTAACAGAGAGGAGAATTGAGAGAACAGGAAGGCAGAGAGAGAGAGACACTGCCAGCCGCCGCCATGACAAGCAACATGTGAAGATGGCGGTAAGCCACGAGCCACATGGCAAGGTATAGATTAATAGAAATAGGTTGATTTAAGATATAAGAACAGTTAGCAAGAAGCCTGCCACGGCCATACAGTTTGTAAGCAATGTAAGTCTCTGTGTTTACTTGGTTGGGTCTGAGTGGCTGTGGGACTGGCGGGTGACAGAGATTTGTTCTGACTGTGGGCCAGGCAGGAAAACTCTAGCTACAGACAAGGTCTCTCTATATAGCCCTGGCTGTCTTGGAACTCACTAAGTAGACCAGGCTGGCCTCAAATCCACCTGCCTCTGCCTCCCAAGTGCTGGGATTAAAGGTGTGCACCATCATACCCATTCTAAAGATTTTGTTTTTTAAAAACAATCCGGGAGGGGTGTTGGAAAGATGGCTCAGTGGTTAAGAGCTCTGGCTACTCTTGCAGAGGACCCAAGTTCAATTCTTAACACCCACATGGCAGCTCACTACTGTCTGTATACAACTCAGATTCCAGGAAATCTGATATCCTCTTCTGGCCTCTGCTGCCACCAGGCATGCCCACAGTGCACAGACACACATGCAGGCAAACCACCCATACACATAACATAAAAATAAAATAAAAACTTAAATGAATGGTATTGCATGTGGTCAGAACTCAGAAACAGTATTCAAAGTAGGGTGGTGGTTATTTTTTGGTGAGGAAGGAGGATACAGAGTTAGGGTGAAGGAACAAATGGGTCTTCTGGGTGCTGGGACTCCTAGTGGTGAGTGGCACACAGTTCTGGGTTGTGCCTTTGGGGAGGGCCTGCCAAGCCTGTGTTTCCTGAAGACTTGAGGACACAGTAGCAATAAGTCTTTTACATGTTCACCTTTGAGTTCTTCTCCCCTTGGAATATCCCCCCAGATCACCCCAGTAATCCATGGCCACAATGGTCGTCTGAAGCCAGGGCTCACCTAACTTTCTCTGTTCTTTCTCCTCCTCTTGTGGCTCCTCAGCTCTCTTCTGGATCTCCTCCAGGGACGCCCCCAGCCTCTGTGCTATGCATTCCACTTCCCTCAAGAGGCAGTTCTGAGGCTCTGCATCTTCATTCTGATGCTGAAATGAAAGTGTGTTAGTGATAAGCTAACAGCCACTGTGCTCTGAAGACACGTGGCTCTGGCCATGCTTCAAGAACAGTAGAGGAAAGCAGCAAACAGCACTTCCACCCGTGTGCATGTCTTTGATTAGGTTGAACCAAACAAAATTACGGGTAATTGAGGGTTTTGTACTTGTAAAAAACAATTTCACACGGTCCAAACCAACGCACTGAGAGACTATGTTTACGTGATCACAAAACAAGTGTAAACACATGTACCATTTGAACAGAGGGACGACACCACTAATGTGAATGGTGCACTAAATAGTCTATGTTTTTATTTGTTTTGTTAATTCCAAAGTATGTACACTCTTTTTAGAAAGAGTTACTTTTAAAATTGTAGTCATGTACATGTGTGTGGGTATGTGCACAGGCAAGCAAGGGCTTGGAAGAGGCCACAGAATTCTATTGGAGCTGGAGTTACAAGGGGTTGTGAGCCGCCCAATGTGGGTGTCGGGAACTGAACCCCGGTCCTCTGCAAGAAGAATACAACCCCAGAGCTATCTCTCTATGTGCCCTCCCCCTGCCCCCAACACACACAGACACACACACACACACACACACACACACACACACACACACACGAGTTTTGCTCTGTTTTGTTTTGAGACAGGTCTTAACTATGTAGCCCTGGTTGGTTTGGAATTCACAGAGATCCACAGGCCTCTTCCTCCTGAGTGTTTGGAATTAAAGGCCACAATGCCTGGCCCAGGAGGATTCTTTTTAATATGGGGGACTAAATCTAGGATCTTTTGCATATTCTAGGCAAGCACTTGTCTCCGAGCTACATCCCCAGTCCTCTGTGATCCTTTAGAGGATGTAGCACACATTGTTGAAAATCTGATCCAGTTGATAAAGACTACCTATTATGTGACCTTTTCTCTTTCCCTAATTATGATGTTTATAATATTTTAATGTACAATTTGATCAACCTTACATTATGAATCTACATATCTTGATGTATTCAGACAGAAATTAGGTAAGCGCTGCCGTAGAGTTAGCCACCATCTTTAGGTAAAGGAATCTGATATTTACCTGGGCAAGGTATTTTTTAGTCTGCTGCTCGGTCTCCTGATGGTTCTTTTTTTTTTTTTTTTTTTTAAGATTTATTTATTTATTATGTATACAGTGTTCTGCCTGCATGTATGTCTACAAGCCAGGAGAGGGCATCAGATCTCATTACAGATAGTTATAAGTCACCCATGTGGTTGACTGGGAATTGAACTTAGGACCTCTGAAAGAGCAGCCAGTGCTCTTAACCTCTGAGCCATCTCTCCAGCCCATGATGGTTCTAATGTTCTCTTTGCAAAGGCTGACAGATTTTCTCAGATTTCACCTTAACAAAACAAGAAACAGAAGTTGGTTCCTGCCTGCAGTGGGGGAGGGGGGGCAGACATGGGCAGACCTTCAGTACACTGCAGTGGGGAGCAGACAAGGGTAGATCCCTGAAGCACACTGACTAGTCAGCCTAACCAAACCCAGTGAGCTCCAGGTTCAGTGATAGACCCTGCCTCAAAAGGTGGAGAGAGTAGGTAAGACCTTAACATGCACACAACACACCACACACACACACACACACACACACACACACGATGCCTACTTTTAAAAATAGTTGTATTGGGGCGTTGGTGGCGCACGCCTTTAATCCCAGCACTCGGGAGGCAGAGGCAGGCGGATCTCTGTGAGTTCGAGGCCAGCCTGGGCTACCAAGTGAGCTCCAGGAAAGGCGCAAAGCTACACAGAGAAACCCTGTCTCAAAAAACCAAAAAAAAAAAAAAAAAAATAGTTGTATTGAGTTTTAGTCCTATTAGTGGGGTACAAAAGTTTCAGTTTATTCTGCTCTTCATCAACACACTTGCTTACTGTTATGATGTAAATGTGAAATGCCCCCTGCCCCCACTCCCCAGCTAGTGGGGCTGTGGACCCTTTGGGGCATGGTCAATAGTGGCTAGACACAGCCGGTCAGGTCTAGTTCTTTGCTTTCTGACCCTCCAGGATATGGATGCTGCTGCCCCCCCACTCCTCTGTTGCAGGTGGCATTGCCCTAGCGAGCCTTCCTGAAGCCTGGAGACAGAATAAACCTCTCTTGCTTTAGTTACTTCTGTGAGGTGTGTAACACAGCGATAGGAAAAGTAATAACACGCACACACTAACATCCTCATGACCGCTCTGCCGTAGCTGAGCTCATGTCAGATTAATAGGTGATGCAATAGAGCCTTGTGAAGTCAGCTTGTTCAAACACCTACAGCTGGCAGAGGAAGGCCATCCCAATGCAAAGCCTTATTCCAAAGCATGTAAATTGGCTTCCTGATATTTTAGTAAATTAGATTAGATGAATGAATGCTGTCCCAGTGAGCCCACCTCTCACACAGTTATCTGGTTAATTCTAGAATACCTGGGGAAATTCTTTCCGGAGGCTACCGCTTGGGTGTCTTCGAGACTCCAGCATGGAGTCCATGAGTTCTGGGGCTGCTGCTAGTGTCCTCCTCTCTCCCAGCGAGCACTCGGTCTGTTTACTGCGGCTGCTCAGAGCTAGTCTAGACAAGCCTTCTTGACACATTTCTTTGGGTTCCCTTATTTGGGCTTCTGTTGGGAAGAAATAACAGAAAACTGTTAAAAGAACTGTAGGTAAATAACCATTTTTTTAAATAAAACACCAAGAAAGTTCTTAATTAGAGTTTAATTAATAAAAATAACACTCACATTGCCCTCTTCTCCTCATCTTCCCAGGGTGTTTGAAAACTCTCAGAAACAATAACGTAAGGGTGGGACATGGTGGCACATACCCATTCCCAGCATTTGAGGAGTGGAGGCAGGAGAATTATGAGTTTGAGGCCAGGCTGCACCACATAGTGAGACCTTGTTCTAAAACAGAACGAAAAGGGGCCGAGAGATAGCCCAATGACTGAGGCACATACTTCTCATCCAGAGGACCCGAGTTCTGGTCCCAGCACCCACGCAGGGCTGCTCACAGCCATCTGTAACTCCTTCAGGAGACCTGATGCCCTATTCTGTCCTTTACTGGGACTCACACACACGTGGTAGGCACACACGCATGCGCACACACGCACACACACACACAAGTTAAAAAAAAACCTTTGAAGAGAAAGAAAGGAAAGAAGGGGGTAGAAAGGGAAGGAGGGATGAAAAGGATGAAGGGGAATGATGAAAGGAGGGAGGGAGGAAGAAGAAAGGAGGGAGAGGAAGAAGGGAGAAGGAGGGAGGGAGGAAGGGAGGGAAGGAAGAAGGAAGGAGGAAGGAGGAAGAAGGAAGGAAGGGAGGGTAGGTGGTCTACAGTCCTCCCTGATCAGTGTCTCACAGAAACAGTAATAACAGTGGGAAGCGGCTCCCAGGGTGTAGATAAACTCGTTGCCACCACAGTTTTAATTTTTCACCAATTAAAGAGTAAGAGCACCTTTTAAGGTTTACTAGGGACTCGGGTCTGAGTTAACTCCCAGCTGTGCTGTTTCCTGAGCACAGGTGTACTCCAGATGTGGCCCTTTCCATCTTACTGAATTCAAGTGAAGCAGAAATACTAACGTTCCTCCTTAAGACATGAAGACGGAGGCACTAAGCAGCCAAATGACTTGCCCAAGGTCACTCAACAAATCCTGACAGGGCACTTCTCCAAGATGACTGTCCCATACTCCGGCTTCCCAGTCCTCCAGCAAACCCCAAAGATCTAGGCCTCTGTCCTACTCCAGCCTTCCGTAGTAATTCCCTGGGCTCTGTCATTACCAGTGAGAGTAGCCGCTCTCGGGGCTGTTTCTGCATTCTATTCTCTAATTATCCCTCCAGGATACTTCCAGAGGCTCAGTTTCAACCATAGTAGAAACTCTAACTCCTGAGCCTCAGATCTTCCAAAGTCCCTTATCCTCTCCAGTTCTCATTCACTCTGAGTCAGAGTCTCACTATGTAGCCCAGGCTGGCCTCAAACTCCTGATCCTCCTGCCTCAGCCTCCCCAGGGCTGGGATTACAGGTGTGTGAACCACATCTGGCTCATTTACTTTTTCACACCGAGTAGAGCCAGGCCCGTGGCCATAATCCACGCACTGGGAATGCGCTCCTCCCCGCCTTTCTTTGCTTCCACTTTAGCTCTGAGCAAAGCCCTGGTTCACTTCATCTCCGTCTCCTGCGCCTCGCTCCCGCAGGGCTGAGAACACAGCATGGCCAGCGCGGCTTGGAGTCTAGGTCTGCTCGTCCCGAGTGAAGCCTTACTGCTGCCCGGCTGTCGTCCGTGTCCCTGCAGGTCTGCTTCACTCTGTGGAACTAGACTACTGTTTCACACCCTCTCTCCTCCAGCCCCCATCACCTCCCCTTTCACTCTCGTCACCCGGCTTCTTGCTCTGCACAGAACTTCCACACTTAGCAAATCCACCAACTCCTGCTTTCTTTCCCCTTGAGAAAAAAAATGAGCTGTCCTTATTCCCAAGGCAAAGCACTTCCTCTGTTCCCATGGACACTGGATCCCCTTCTTTGGGGGAAGGGGCGCGGGGGGTGGGGGAGCAGAGGGAGGAAGAGAGAGGGGGAGGGGACTCTCTATGTAGCCTTGGCTAGCCAGGAATCACTCCCAGACCATGCTGGCCTTGAACACAGAGATCTGCCTGCCTCTGCCTCCTGAGTGCTGGGATGAGAGGCGTGCAGCACCATTCCTGGCCTCAAATGTTAGCCGTCAATGCACCGGTTTAATGGAAGATGCTGAACCAAACCCCAGGTGTCTTTACAATTGTGTGTCATTAGCCTCCTTTTGTTTCTTCCCCGTGCTTCCCTGTAAGTCCTTTCACACTCATACTGCGTCCCCAGCCTCCCTACGCTGCTGCTCTAGGATAAAAGCACAAGAGTGGTCCTAGAGCAGCCAGGGGCAAGTGTGCGTCTGCACTGTCACACATCACATACACAACGATAATCAATGGAATTTTAAAAATTAAAAATACGTGATTTTATATCCTTCCAGTGCTGGTTTACAATTTAATATGTTTAAATCTCCAAAAAAGCCTTAACAATATTATAAAGCTCAAAGAAGTCTTGGTTCCTCCTACAAAATATTTTTAAGAGAAAGGAGTCTGCTGGAAGCTACAGTCTCCTAATTCTCTATTTTCAAGGAATTATTTTACTTACAGGATGGTGCCTTATAGTGTTGACTTCAGTATCATTCAGCTTGCTTTAAAAGTTCTCTTTTTTGGGAAGGAACACCACTGAGGACTGAACCCTTGGTCTTGCTCTACTATGAGCCCCAGCCCCAGCCCCTAATAGGACTGTTTGACCTAATTCTTCTACTACTGTTAATTTTTCTTACTTTGAAAATAATAATCCCCCCTGTTGGGGATCTTTCCTGGAGCTGCCCTCTCCAAACCCTGCCCCTGAGAACGTCCCGCATGCAGTGGCTCCACCCCCGGAGGGCATTTAAGGTCCAGCCCAAGACTCGTGCCTGTAGTTTTCCCTCGTGGCTTCTCCTCTTCCCCTGGATCACCCAGGAATGCTCTGCTCAGATTAAACCTGGATTTGCCAATTTGGCCTGATCTGATTTATTACATTGGCGGCATTATTCACTACCGGGGAGGACTGAAACTTTTCATGCCCCAAACAAAAATTTTAAGAAGAAATCATACTGCATATCATCTTACACCATGACAATGGATCAAATATCTGCTGCTTTAGGGGCTGGAGAGCTCAGAAGCTAGAAGCACAGATGGCTCTTGCAGAGGATGTGGGCTCAGTTCCCAGCACCCACATGGCAGCTCACAATGTGGTGGTTTGAATAAGAATGGCCCCCATAGGCTCATCAATTTGAATGCTTAGTCATCAGGAAGTGATTTGACTTCAGAAGGATTAGGAGGTGTGGCCTTGTTGGAGCAGGTGTGGCCTTCTCGGAGGAAGTACGTCACTGGGGGTGGGCTTTGAGGTCTCAGATGCTCAAGGCCAGCCCAGTGTCATTCTCTTTTCCTGTTGCCTGCTGATCTAGATGTAGAACTCTCAGCTACCTCTTCACCACCATGCTTCCTGCCATGATGATGATGGACTAAACCTCTGAAACTGTAACCCAGCCCCAGTTAAATATTTTCCTTTATAAGAGTTGCTGTGGTTATGTTATCTCTTGACAGCAACAGAAACCCTAAGACAAGGAGACATTCTGCACTGCTTCCAGGAAGTGCTCTTTAAGGGCCAGAATTCCTCCTCTTTGCTCCTTCCTATTTCTTCTTGCTGGAATTCAAATATGGTAGCTGAAACCTGAGTAGCCATTCTGATGCCATCAAATGGAAACCACATGCTATGGAGAAAAATAACCCAAAAAGAAGAAACCTGGACCTCTTACGGTTCCAAGATGCAGCCTACAAAGTATGGGCAACTTTCTTTTTAAATATATTTGCCATGTGTATATGTGTGAGTGCAGGCACATGCATTCTACACATGTGTAAGGTGATCAGAGGACAATTTCAGGGAGTCAGTTATCTCTTTCCACTGTGCTGAGGCAGGGTCTCTCTTGTTTCCACTGTTCTGCATACTTTGGGCTAGTTGGCCTGTGGGTTTCTGTCTCTACTTCCCATCTCACCATAGTAGTGCTGGGATTATAGATGCAAGCCATTGTTAGCATTCAGATCCACCCCTTGGGGACCTGGCCAATACGCAGGTAATGCCTTGGCCATCTCAGAATCCTGACTACGTCATGCGCTCATTGTGGTCTCTCTGTGCATGTGCGCTATCCCCTTATTAAATATGGGGCCCCACCCACCTTCTCTCTCGTCTGGCTTCTCAGTCCCCTTGCCCACACTCTTTCCCTGTCTTTCTCTATCTCCCCTCCCTCTCTCTTATCTTCTCTCTCTCCTTCTCTCTCTTCCCATGAGGCTGCTGTGCGCTGCCTTTCCCTCTCTCCTCACCACTAATAAAACTCTCCTGTGAGTGCTGTCTGCATGGCGTGTCCCGCTGTGGGGCACCTTGGCTCCAACTCGCCAAGGCCCCTCTCCCGCCGGTTTACAAAAGCCATGGCACCCAGATTTTCTGTGGGTTCTGCAGATCACACCTGCTAAGCCATCTAACAGCCCATCTTCACTTTCACATCAGTTGTCTTCACCGAGGATTCCTACATGGGAGGCAAGCACTCTGTTGCAGATCTGTACTCCCCACCCACGCAAGCAGTTACTGCCTTGCGCTTCCTGTCACTCACAGCCAGTTAGTTCCTTTCTACCTCAAGAACGTTACTGAGGGGCTAAGCTATAAAGCCAGCAGATGTGGTAGTGCACACCTGTAATTCCTTAGACGGTAGAAACAGAAAAGCAGAGACTCAAGCTCCGCGGACCCCGAGTTCTAATCATTCTGCTTCTACCTTCTAAGTGCTCAGGGACAGCCTGGCTCATGAGAATCTTACTTTTTTTTTTTTTCTTGGACCGGGTTTCAGCATGTGGCCGTGACTAGCATGGAACTCCTTGTGTAGCCCAGGCTGGCCTTGAATTTACAGAGTTCTACCTGCCTGTCTCTTGTGCTGAGATTAAAGCCACCACGCCTGGCTTCCGGATGCACTTATGTCTGGGTTTCTCTGTGAATCCTTCTCTCAGCAGGGCATTCTTTGTTGCTGCTCATCAGCAAGGCTTCAAGCCCCAAGCCTACACATCATTTCAGGGGAGGTCAATGCTTCGTTTCTCTCAGTTCAAACTTTTGAGCACTTTAGTTAATTACTCAATGAACTGGGCCCTCCTCCACGTGTATAGTTCTCATTCGGTGACTTGTAGGTAGAAATGGGCTGGAAGCAAGAGTACAGATATGGTCCCTTCGGTCTAACGTTCAAGAGAGGACGGGTGGAGGACGCAAGCTCTAACAAACAGGACACAGTGGAAGGGCAATACAAAGTGGGTGGACTCAGATCTGTGCATGTCCAGTTGTCAACGGAACAACTCAGCTTGGATAATCCATTTCCCCCTCTATCTTCTGTAGTCCATAGTCATAATCACCAGTGCTACAGTGATACAGCCTGGGTGTCATCCTCAACTCCTCCCCATTCCTCTTATCATCGCAGTCTCCGAATCTGCAGCTTCTAGCCCTCTTCTCACTTCCTGATTCATCTTCTCCATGCTTGCTGGCTTAGCATAGGCACTCATGATGTGCTCAGAAGAGCACAGCAGTGTTTGCCACTCGAGTTGCTGCTGCCATGCTGGCTCCCATTGGATCTGCACTCTGTACAGCCCCCAGCAGGCTCACTCTGAATGCACATAGCTTGCTGCTTCATGTGTGCATGGCTTTCAGGAAGGGTCCAAACCCCTTGGCTTGGCCCCCGAGATTCTCTCCAGCCTGGTTCCTGCCTGCCTCTCTCACGTCGTCTTCTGATCCTCTTCAGCATTGGGCTGTCATGCCACCTGGCCACTGCTCCTACCTCGGTGCTCACAGTTAGTTCCTTGACTCTGCACATCCAGGTCCCTCTACCTGGGGTGGTGTGAGGACATCCCAGGACAGTATTTTCTCCCCAAGTGAACTCAGATTTGGTGGTTGAGAAATCTTAAAATTCCAATACAGCAGATCTTGAGTTAATAAAAACATCTCCTTTCAATTATAAATTCTCTGATATTTAAACTGTACCTCCCACAGATAAAGGATGAGGTGGTAAGCTGAAGGAAGTGTCAGTAAACAGACAGTAATAACGAGTTTTTAATGGAGAGAAGGAGGGCAAACAGCATAGGTTTGTTCTTTATTCTCTCCTAGCAGGCACTCTAACTACAACGGAGGGACCAGAGCCGCACTTTCTCGCTCTGAGTAAATGAATGGTCTGGGATCACGTGGTCTGTAAGTGACTGCTAATAAACAAATACCACAGCCACCAACTGGGACAGCCAATCATTTGACCTGGAACCTAACATCCTTCCTTCTATAGAAAGATAACAGAAAATGCATACCCTTGAGCCCAAGAATATGATTTACAGTTGTTTCAATTCCTAATAAAATACACTGTTTAAAAAGTTGAAGACAATGTAGCAATGTGAGAAATGCTTAACACATACATTAAGAGAAAGATCAAGAAAAATGTACACCATCAATATGTAAAACGCACACATGTGAACTAGGACTGAGGTAGGACATAAAAAGCCACCATTGGTGACGTTAGGATGGTTTTTTTTAGCCCTGGCACCATTCACATGGGATCATGCTTTGTTCTGAGAGATGCTCTGCAGTAAATGTACCACAGCAGCCCTGGCCTCTGCTGACTCGGGGCCAGTAGCGCACACCCAGCTGTGACTCCAGGCCTTGCAAATGCCTTACCCCACTCCCTGGTTTAGAACTGTTCGGGGAGAAGAGGCAAAAAGCTGCACTTTTGCCCTGTTATACTGCTTGTTCATCACATACTGGAGGAGGAAGCATCTTGTAAAAGAACCTAGTACCCGCTGTTGTTTTCCCAAGGAGTTCTACTTAGTTTTATTTGATGTGAAAAATTAGAAAAGCTGAAGAACTTTTCCTACTTCTAATTTAGTACAGAGAACTGAAGTTTTCAGCATTTGTAAATCAGACCTGCTTCAATTGGTCTAAGAGATCAAAATATTGCTATAACCCCCAAAGTATCTGTTTAAAATGTAAACTTTTCGGTCCTCAAACATAGGTCTACATTTAAACCTGAATACCAAAAAAGTAATTAGTAAGAGCCAATGAGCAATAGTATGAAGTTATGAGTTAAATCATACTTTCCAGGCTAAAAGAAAATTTCACTAGATCTAAATTATCCCCATTTTGTACTAAGAACTTCTGTATTCATCTTTTAGGGGGGGCATTGGGCCTGCTTCTTTGCCAAAAATATCTGTCTTAAGTTGCTCTTGCTTGGTTCTCTTCACCAAAGTTATTTTTCTAATTTAGAAACTTAAACAAAGAAAAGAAGACACACGAACAATTTCAAGGATCCCCACTCTAGCAAATCCCACCTTCCCTGGGTATTGGATGTCCATTGGCCTAGAAGTCAAAATTCTGTTATGCGATTATTTTTGAACGACATTATTACAAGTATAAACACATTACCCAAATTTATGTCTAACATAGTACTTAACAAGGAACAACTTTCTTATATGGGATGTGTGTGTATGGCTGACAATAAATCCAAATCTGATATTTAATTACTTTCTATTTTCAAAACACAATAGGTTTGCAACAGTCTAATGTATGTATTTGCAATGTTTACTTTTCCCATTTCAAGTTCACCCAGGACAGAGAGCTTGCAACAGTGCAGAGAAACGGAAAATCTTCACGGTGACTGCAGGGCTGGAGAATGAGAAATGTGCAGTCATGCAAAGGCTCTGCGGTAGGGAAACGGAAGTAGGTGGCCAATAGATGACAGAGTGGTGGAGACACAGGGACATTCAACAATGCACAGCGTGGACAGGGAAGGGTGGAGATGGTTGTGGGATGAACAGGATAAGGGAACCGGTGCTCGGATGGTGAGAGAAGTAGATGGGAGTTGAAGGCTGAAAGGCAGAAGGCAACTGACTTGACCTCGGATGCTGCTGCTGTTATCAAAGGCCTGCAGAGCTTCATCCGGATGCAAGGCTGCGCGTGAGGAAGCTGGTTCCACAGTCCTTTCGGCGGTGTTTCCGGGGCCTTTGCGACTATCGAGACCTTCAGGGACAGTCACCTCCTGATGTCAACTAGAGAGAAGCACGCCTCTCCAGGGCGAAACGCGACCCAGCCGGGCACACCAAAGCCCTCCAGCCTGTGCGAAGGAGCTAACCAGGAAGCCGGAAAGATCCAGAATATGCACCCCGGGAAGAGCAGGTCCGTCTTCGACCTGAAGTGAACTTAGGGCTGCCGCCGGGGATTGCCCTAAGAGCGCGCAAAAATAGCTGGGGTCGCTCAGCTACAGCCAACCAGTGTTGTCATGGCAACCACGCTCAGCGGGGGACGCACAAGCACGCATCCGGCCGGAGTCATGGAGACTGCGCACGCTGTGGGGACTAGAGGCCGTCTTTCCTGTGGTGACTGTTGTTAGAACGCACACCATTGGCCTCCAGGATCTACGATCTACGCCATTGGCTCTGGTGGCAGCTGTAACCATAGCAACAGTGTGCCGCGTCTATATAACTAACTTGACACAGGGTTCTAGTCTTCTGTTTCCTATACTCCTTGTATTTATTTTTTGTAAGTGATTTCAAAAATTGGGCGTGAGGGTTAACGCCTGTTAATTCCAGCATAATAGGGTGAAGTAGAATTGAGTTTGGAGCCAGCTTGTGTTACATAGTAAAGTCCAGTGTAGCCTGAGCTATAGAGTGAAACCTTGCCTTTAAAAAAAAAATTATTAAGGCAGGATACTATGCATGCCAGCAATTCTGACTTTAGGGCCAGATTCGCCTTAGCCACTGGAATACCTAAATTTCGACACTCTTGGACCTAGCTAGTCATTGTGAAAATGCGGAAACTAGGCTTGCAGGGTTACCACAAAGGCTGGGACCCTCAGAAAACCTAAGCACTGATAGCTGTTTGCCTTCTTGCTTATGTAATGCAGAATAAAGTTTTTAAGATGTATTTATGTGCGTGTGCCTTTGCCTTGATGAGTTTATGTGCACCGCATGCACACCAGAGCCCAAGAAGGTCAAAAGAGGACACCAGATCTGGACCTGCAGTTGCAGCTGTTGTGAGACCTCTTCTCGGTGCTGGGAACCAATCTTGGGCCCTCTTCAAGAGCAGCAAATGCTAGTAACCAGAGCCCCAAAGTAAACATCTTTAATGATACGTTCTTTTTAGCATAGGCTCAACTTAAATCTTCAGATGTTCTTTGTAAGATTCCAGGTGCTGGCCGGGCGTTGGTGGCGCACGCCTTTAATCCCAGCACTCGGGAGGCAGAGCCAGGCGGATCTCTGTGAGTTCGAGGCCAGCCTGGGCTACCAAGTGAGCTCCAGGAAAGGCGCAAAGCTACACAGAGAAACCCTGTCTCGAAAAAAACCAAAAAAAAAAAAAGATTCCAGGTGCTTGTTAAAGTTGAACTTTGCTCTTTTTGGAGGCCTTTGCTTTGCTGGTACCCCAAACACCACTTACATTTCTTGGTTTTACTGTCAACCTCTCCTGGATCATCTGGTACCACCATCTGGATGGCACCCCCTATTTTCTGTGTTAGAATGCTCCCCTCTGCCATGACCCACAGCCCACTTCCATTTATCAGCTTTAGCTTGGGAAAGGTTCCTTGGTCCTCCAATCTAGATCAAATGCTTTCTTGTTTGCCTTTGTTGACTCATGTCCCCTTTTGCAAGCATTTCCACCTGCTAAAACACACACACACACACACATACACACACACACACACATTCCTGGAACCTAGGTAAATACTACCTAGGTAAATACTGTTTTTAAGCACTGGAACAGATAATAAACTGAAGGAAGAAATAGCACTGAGTCCATACAATAGGCTAGTGGTTGTTTCGGAGCTTTAATAAAACAATCCGGAATACCACCTTGAAGATCACCTCGTTCTAGCAGCATATATCCCAATATACAGAGGTGAGTCAGCACCCCAAGGCTATGGGGGTGGAGAGGAAAATCAATCTTTTACAACACTGTACCAGAGTTGAAGCCTGTTGTTTGGGAGGTTTTGCCAACTAGACCTAAAGTTCATCTCCACTGTGTGCTCCAAGAGACTGCTTTCACTCCTGACTGGAGCACCGTCCTCCTGTGCTGGAGGCCACACTTCCAAGTGGAATTGTGTCTACTCACCTTGCCACGGCTGTTTACTGCCTCCTCAGTAGGACTTCAGGCTCCCCTTCCAACCCCATGAGCTGACTGTAAGGCAGGCTTTTGCACGGCTGTGGATCACACCCAAGGCCTGCACT
>CABHPP010133917.1:9158-20402 GCA_902168425.1 Peromyscus attwateri
GAGAGAGAGAGAGAGAGAGAGAGAGAGAGAGAGAGAGAGAGAGAGAGAGAGAGACTAAGGAGAACATCTCTGACACAAAGGGTTCTGTCAGAATCATAACTTGCACCAGGAACACTCAGCCATACCCAGGATACACTTCTAAGAAGACATATGCCCAGAACTGCCTGTTCAGCTTTGGTTTGATGCCATCCTGGTTTTGATGCTTGCAACCTAGGACAACCAGCTCAGAACAATGATAATAACCCTCTTTCCTTCACCAACAAAAATCATTGTCTTCTCTTGCTTCTCTGTGTATGCCAATGTGTATTCTCATTGTAATGTTTATTATAGCCTTTCACAATAATAACTAATAACATAATTACAAATATTTATTGATGCATGTGTTTTGCATATGAGTGCATGCAGGTGTGTGTGCCTGTACACACACGTAGGTGTGGAGGCCAGAGGAGAATGTTGGGTGTTCTCCACTGACACTCTCTGCTTTGTTCTTTTGATAAAAGGTGTCTCACTGAATCTGGAGCTAGGCTTGTAGCAAGCAAGACCAAGTAATCCTCCTGTCTCTGCCTCACTCCCCAGCACTGGGGTTATAAACGCCTGGCTTTTTAGGTAGTTACTTAGATCTGAACGTGAGTTGTCATGCTTGTACGGCAAGCTTCTTTACCCTTCTCCAGCCCCCAGATTGCAAATTCTTGAACAATGTTTGGAGCAATTGGTGCACAGCAGGGAGTAATCAAAATGCATCTAGTTTAAATTATATGTATGTATGATTTTTTAATCCTCTTTTATAATTGAATAAATTATATTTAAATAGTTAATGATGTAGATATTTTAAACTATTACTCCTATATCATTGGATGTTATGGGTCTGTTTAAATTATTTAATTCATTTTGATTTAGCTTTGGTGGGCCAAATATATCTAGAAATTCATCTATTTCTTTCAGATTTTCTATTTTAGTGGGTTATAGATTTTTAAAGTGTGTACTTTTGAGCCTCTAAATTTCCCCTGTGTCTGTTGTAATGTCTCCCTCTTTAAATAATTTTATTAGTATTGATGCCCTTTCTTTTGGTTAATTTTTCTAAAGGTTTGCTAACCTTGTTAATTCTCTTGAAAACCAACTATTCATTTCATTGATCCTTCTCTCTTTTCTATTTCATTAAGTTCAGCCTTGATTTTTTATTTTTGAGATTATAATATCATTATATAATTTCTTTCCTCTAACCCCTCCCATATATCCCCTTGCTCTATTTCAAATGCCTGTCCTCTTTTTCATGAACATACATATATATGTATTCACATATGTGTGTATGTATTCATAAATACACAAATACAGCCTGCTCAGTCTATATAATGTTACTTGTAGGTATGTTTTCAGGGCTGCCCATTTGGCATTGAATAACTTATTGGTGTCATCTTCCCTGGGGAAGACCATTTCTCCCTCTTTTGGCATGCCTTAGTTCTTTGTAAAGGATTGAGACCTCATGAACTTTCCAGTTAGAAATAAGGGATTTCAGATTCCTCCATGTTGAAATCTACAAGAAGGTTCGGCACTTTCCTCCATCTGTACAATTAGTGTCATCCCCGGGTGTAGTCTTCTGACCTTCCTACCAGATACAATCACACAGCAAACTCCCCGTTCTTCTGACTTTTTCAATCTCTCTGTCCCCTCTTCCACAATGCTCCCCACGCCTTACATGCAGACATTGTATTATAGATATATCAGCTGGGAATAGGCTGCACAGCTTTGCATTTTGATGGGTTGTAGTTTTCCGTATTGATCTCTGTCTGATGCAAAGAGAAGCCTCCTTGATGAGGGATGAGAGCTATACTTACCTTGGGTATAAAGATAAATATTTAGAATGTAGTTAGGGATTATGCCGGTTTTACCAGGCATGACTTTCATCTTTTGAGGTAGTCTTAAGTTCAATTAGAGATTTGTTATTTACTAATAAATTAGGCATGCCACTATTGCATGCTTAGGGTTATTATGCCATACTAGTCATTGTTGTGGGTCCTAGGCATCATAGCTAGGTGGACTCTTGATTTCATCCCTAGTTTGGAAGCTTGCATGGCATGTTCTGGTACCATGAAAGATAGTCCTAATGGAGGAGGCTTTCAGGCCAGTTCTAGCTCAGGAGTCTCTGGGCCCTGTGTCTGAAGTGTATGGTGTCTTCGACAATAGGGACTTACCTTTAATCTCTGGCATGTGGGGGACCAACAGCAATATCAATGGCTTATAATGCTTTGGGAGTCTCTTGGACAACCCATACCAACAACTCAAAAGAGGTATCCTCATGCCTATGAAGTTGGGTTTTTTGTTAGGTGATCTTTGGCTCTTGGAGGGAGCATTGTTGGCCCACTTGGGAAAATTTCATTTGAACCATTTAATTAAATTTATACACAAACTAATGTGTATTATAGATTTTTTAAATAAAAATGTTCCTCTTAGGACTGCCTTCATTGAGTCCCATAGATTTTGGTATGTTGTGTTTTTATTTTTATTAAATTCTAGGAATTTAAAAAATTTCCTTCTGGTTTAAGGGATAAATAACATTAAGACCTTTGGAAAAAGTCATAAGAAAACTTGTGAGTTACCATGTGGTTGCTGGGAACTGAATTCATGACCTCTGGAAGAGCAACCAGTGCTCTTAACCCCTCAGCCATCTCAACTGAAGAATAGATTAAGAAAATGTGGTACATATACACAATGTAGTACTACTCAGCAGAGAAAAACAATGACATCATGAAATTTGCAGACAAATGGATGGAACTAGAAAATATCATCCTGAGTGAGGTAACCCAGACTCAGAAGGACAAACATGGTATGTACTCACACATAAGTGGATACTAGAAGTAAAGCAAAGGATAACCAGACTACAACCTACAACTCCAGAGAAGCTAGCTAACAGGGAAGACCCAAAGTGGTATGCATGGATCGCCCTGGGAAGGGGAAATAGATGAGATCTCCATGAGTGAACTAGAGGTGAGGGGTGGGCAATGGAGGGTAGGGGATGGGGGATGAGAACATAAGGGAATGGGATGGTTGAGCTGGAACAGGGATGGAGTGGGAAAGCAATGAGAGAGATATCATGATGGGTTAGAGAGAAATTCAGTGCTAGGGTAGTTTCCAGGAATCCCCAAGGATGACCCCAGCTTGGACTACTAGAAATAGTGGAGAGGGTGCCTGAACTGAACTGGCTTGCCCCAGAGATCAGATCGGTGAATACCCTAACTGTCATCACAAAGCTTTTCTCCAAAGACTGATGGAAGCAGATGCAGAAATCCACAACCAGGCACCAGGCAGAGTTCCAGGAGTCCAGCTGGAGAGAGAGAGAGGAGGGATTCCATGAGCAAGTGCATCAGGATCATGATGGGGAAACCTGCAGAAACGACCAAACCAAACTAGTGGGAACTCATGAAAGTTGGATCAATGGCTGTGGAGCCTGCATGGGACTGGACTAGGTAGGCACTCTGCATGGCGAGACAATTGTGTAGCTATATTTGCTTGGGGGCCCCCTGGCGGTAGAATCAGAATCCATCACTGGTGCATGAGGGGGCTTTTTGGAGCCCACTACCTATGATGTGACACCTCATGCAGCCTTGAGGCAGGGGGGAAGGGCTTGGACTTGACTCTACTGGATGTGCCTCCCCATGGGAGACCTTACCTCTTGTGGGAGGCAGTAGGGGGTAGGTTGTGGGGAGAGGCTGGGATGGTGGGAGGAGGGAAGAGGGAGATCTTTGATTGGTGTGTAAAATGAATAAAAAAATTTTCTTAATAAAAAAATAAATAAAAGATAAAAAAGAATACTTGCAACTGTAGAATATATCAATAGTATATACATAGACATATATAAAAAGAATTTTAATGGGATTACCCTATAACAAGATCACAATGCCCCTGCTAGACAATACAGGCTAACAAATAAAAAGCCTGGTGTTAGGGATGGGTTACCTGTTTTGGAGTTGTTGGCCAGTGAGATATCAGAGGCCTTCAGGCAGTCCAGGCTATTGTCAATACTATTGGTTACTTTCAGCACTGATAGATAGTAAAATCCTATTGTTGAAGCCATCACATACTTGAGTCTTAGAATATATATAAATCATGTTGGTATTAACCCAGAAACATAGTGCTAGAAGGTGTTATGTAGCTGAGGAGGCACCGGTAAGGCAATTAATAGGTACTGGAAGAAAAAGAGCCAATTTTCATTAAGCATGTGACCGCCTGGTAGGTTGACCATGTGGATGGTAATACATCAAAGAGTATTTGGATAACACAATTGGACTTGAGGAGTTTAATAAATAAGAAGACACAGAACTGGGTGGGTAGGTAATGGGGGTATGAGCAAAATATATTGTATGAAATTCCCAAAGAACTAATAAAAAAGTTTAAAGCAACCAAGATCTAGTCAATGATATTATAGCAGTTCTTTCATTAGTGGCAAACTACTCAGGTAGTATATACATGGTTTCACCAAGGCTAGTGATTTGCATGTTATTTGCATGAAGGTCTATGTTACTGAACTGTGTGATTATCTGAAGGATGTCTGACCTCAATTATGAACCTAAAGATTCTTTGTGGCCATTATAATGGACACTTGCTTTTCTGCTGAATGCATGAGTAAAGGGAGATGTGGCGATGGTGAGGGCATGTTCCAGCCAGGAACTTCCTCAAGGACAATGCAGCATGGGCTCAGTCAATGATCATATTTGTGCACATAGGAGAAATGAGAAGTAGCATGAAGGATGGGAAACTGGGAATCCATGGCAACAGTAAACAGGATGTCAGTTGCTCTGGTACAGGGTGTAGTGTAAATGATCTTCCTCAAGGAAGCCTGGAGGCAGATCCCAACCCTAATGAACACAGAATTAAACTTAAACTTGCTCCCCACTTCAACATACAGAAGCCATGGTGCTAAGTGAAGGGTGGATGCCGGTCACACTTTTTTCTCCATATGGCTTTTATGCTTGGCAGAGTGCTAATCATATCCCCAAAGCTAAAATGCCTCAATTTTATGACTATGAAATTTGTTAGCTATGTAATATCACTAAAAGCTATATGATATTACTGAACTGATTTCTCTTTTAAAAATGGGTCTGGATCTCCAAGGAATCACGTGACAGGAAGCAGTGTTAAAACGGTGCGGTGCCAGAGCTTAAAACACTGTGTGTTGGGGTGGGGTGGGGCTTTCAAATCATCAGCGTGAGCTTGAGCTCTGCTCTGTGGTCTGCAAGCTTTCTCAGTTCTCTCCAAATGGTTCTTTGTACACCTTGGAATGACTCTGGCCAGTGGTCCTCACTCACCTTCTCTGCTTTTGCACTCATGCTCCAAAGTCCCACACGCCCTACAAAGGTTGTTTCTCAGCCATCTTCCTCCTCACTATGCTGTGTGCCTGTCAGGGGAATTTGCTACTCCCCTTTTGAAAGTCTCTCCTCCCCTGATTTTGACAGCAGCACTGACGCTCTTTGCTTTTTCCTTCAGCCCCCTTCCCTGAAGTATCCAATGTCCCCTGGCGGTGGCCATGTTGGAGGAGCTGCAGTCAGCAATGGAGCTATTGGGTACAGCTCACCTGATAGCACAGCTATGATGGGTGCATCCTGGAGAAGCAAAGCCCCAGTGTGTGTTTGTGTGTGTGTGTGTGTGTGTGTGTGTGTGTGTGTGTGTGTGTGTGTGTAGTCATTGTCTCCAGGATGCCCCTTGCTTCTGCTGTGCTTTCTCCTGCTTGCTGCTATAATGGTCTTACTGTATTTGGCATGGTGTGATTACTATGTGAAAGGATCTCACTGTATCGAGTATAGTGTGTATTTCATGGGAAAATCCCACTCCTCACTGGGCAATTTACGTGCAGGTCATAATGAAGATGATTTTTATAGAGCAATGATGCTTAAGAATGAGATTTGCTGAGGATGGAAAATAAAAATAAGGAAGTTTCATGCATTATAGACCCGTGAATTCTGCCTGTGGAAAAACAGGCTGATGATCAAAGAAATCAATTATGGCCCTACACCCAAGGTTAGGTCTGAGTTTCTTGATCATGTAGCTTACAGAACTAATCACAGGTTTCAGTATGCACCTTCAAAAAACAAAGTTGTGAAAGGAAATTAAATGACCTTATTGTGTGTAAAGACAAAAGAAAAAATAGATGGTTTGCTAGACCACTTGAGTAAAGTTTTGTAGAGTAAATCGGGTAAGAATTTGCTATGCTGAAACCTCAAACTGCTGCCTGGCACTACAAAGGAACTGGCTGAAATGTACTTGGCTTGCTTAAACCTTTATTAATCAATAATAAAAGAATCATTGCTTTGGGGTGAAGATGTTATGGTGGGGAAATTAATACAAAGAAAAATATCTAACTACTTGTGGGCTTCTAGGAAAAACATGTAACTTGTGATGATAATGTGATTTCTTCCTATGTAAAGATTTTGTTTGTGGAAAATATGTAACTTGTGATTTCCTTCTTGCATAGAGATTTTTGTCTTAGGTAGTATAAAAAGGATATGAGAAAAATAAAGAGACAGAAGAAAAAAAGGAAGAAGAATCAAGTTTTGCTCCCTCAGAGAAGTCTCCTGTGTGTTTGTGTAGCAGCCGACTCCACATCTGCTCTCCACTTTGACCTGGTGGAGCTGGATTCCGGCATTCCCTCAGGACTTTCACCATTCCAGGACTCTTTTCTCCATATACTCTCAAAAAATGTATTTTCCACCCATGTCAACTCTTCAACTCTCCACTCTAGGGAGATAATACTTGATACCTCATTCCAGAGTCCTAGTTTCCAACATTTCCTTTGGATTTATCATCAACATTTATGACTTCAAGTATTTAAATACAGTGAAATTTCTTTTTTGCTGTAAATGTTCTTTCTAATTCCTAAGGATAGGTTTTATATCTTTGGGCACTTGGAAACTCAGGCTCACATCTCAGAAGGATCTTTAGGTGCCTCTGTCAATCAAGTGGCAGCCATTGCTACTGACTTACATAAATCGTATTTCACACAATTTCCCTCCTTTACTGGGCATTGGACCCAGAACCTCATGCATAGTAGTTAAGTGGTTTGCAACTGAACACAATCACATTTCCTTTGAGGCAGGGTCTCACTAAATTGCTCAGGCTAGCCTTGAAATTGTGCTTCTCCTCTATCAGTTTCCCAGGTGGCAATGGAGTATGCAAGGAAGGGCATACATGTCCACAACTTGGAGTCTTCCATTGCAGTTCATATAACAAGAGATTTTGTTCACTTATCTTTGTAAGACTAGCTATTGCCCAGGACATTACGTTTTTTCACTTAGTTTTACAGGATACAGGAGGATACTGTGTGTGGAGATTCTGCTCACAGAGCCTTCTCCAAGGCACTGCCAGTGAGATTCTGGCCTGAGGTGCACCACGGGAAGGAGCTTGTTCCTAAGACCCAAATGAAGCCTTGGCAACCCAAGGTCCAGTTCCCTTATCCAGGGTTCATGTACTAGTTTGTTTCTGTGGAAACTTCAGGGTAAACGAGAACCGGAAAGGTTCAGATTTTTCAGATGGGATCAGGTTGCACAATCCCAAGGAAGAGGCAGAACAACAGGATTTTGGAGACCAGAGTTACAGGAATACATTTCCCCATGTGGGTGGGCTGGACAACCATCGATCTCTAATATACATTGTGTGCTTCCCGGAAGCTTGGTTTACTTTTCTCATTGGTCATACGGAGGTTCCAGCATGGCTGTGGGTTGAGTGGTAAAGATTAGCTGGTAATGCTAACCTTGGGTTAACGGACTAACCCTGGCATCCTCTCTATCACACGTGGAGATGTACTGGCCAGTGTCCTTGTTGGTCTGTGGGAGTGTTGCTGAAAACAGTGGCTTCACAGGCAAGGGCTGTGTTACATTCCCTCTGCCCATGTGAACAATACCTAGTTTCTCCAGACAGAAATTGTACCTCTGGAGGCACAATTCCCAGGAACAAGGGGGACAGCACCACACAACAAAGGGGAGCTGAGGTAAGAGAAACATGACATAAAGTACGCGGAGCTTTGTGGTGGTGTTCGCTTTCCTGCTGAGTTTAAACTCTGCCTTTCAATTTCAATGTCTGTTACTAAGAATCAAAGTACTGGGTAACATTACAATTGATCCAGGATTGAAATATCTTAGTTCACAGGCTAAGACTAATCATAACAATGCCAAGTGCTCCTTAGTTTCTGCTGATGACATCCTCAAATGAAAAGGGTGTCTATTTTTCATAATAAGGTCTGTATTTTATCTATTAAGTACATTGAGTATATTTATTTTTTACTATAAGGATTAAATAGAAAAAGAAATGTTCGGGTTCCCGTATGTTCCTCTGAAATGCACCATTCTCTTCTCAGAAGGGGGATCCAGATGATAGAGGCAGCCACTTGGGATGTGAGTGTCCTGGTCATCAACACAATGAAAGGAAAACCAAAGAAGTGTCCTGCTCCACCCTGGTATTTCATCCAGGGCATGCCACGGTACAAATCATGACTCAACTGCTGACCAACTTTTGCCACGGAAGCCTATGGGGTTTTTGGGCTACTTCACAATTCAGGTGAAGCCTTTCCATCCACTTGTCTATCTATTCACCCACTCTTTCCTTCCTTCTTTCTTCCACCGTTGATCATCTTTCTTTCCCTCACAGTCTACATTTGTCTTATATCTATGTCTGTATGAACATATTCAAAAAAGAAAAATTGGTTGGCTTAAATAAGTTTGATCACTCTAAATGTTCTTTTGTACTCTACCTGTGGTGCCAGGGGATCCTGTATGAATTAATTAATCGTAGCTTGGTACGATGTACTCTTAAAGAGCTATAGCTAGCAAAGACATCCTTGGTCTCCAAGAATTGCTGATGTGAACCATGCATTGAGACTCAAAATCATAAAGAAAATAACAAGTTCTTTCTGGAAGAAGGAGATCCTCGACACTTGTGTTTATTTCCCTCTGCTTAGCTCTGAACAAGAAATTGAAAAGACTAAACCAGCTATTAGGCGATGGTAAGTGATACTACATTCTCTGCTTTGATAAACATGACTATTTCATCCAGTGACACAGGAAACACAAAGCATACTTGTCCTTGATGCTACATATTTGTCTTTCTGCATGGATGGGAGCCCACTTCTTTGAAGGAACCCAGAGAGTCCTTAATAGACAAAACAACACGATATGCAATTTATAGGACAATGTACATGTAAGCTTCTGCCCACTGTCCTACTCTGGAAATTAACTTTTCCTTTCCCAAACGCTGCATGAATTAAGTATATTTTGTTCATTGTTAACTTTGAAGAAAACCATTGCTTTTAGACTCTGAGCTGAATTAAACTATGTAGAAAAAGGTGGTGGTGATGGGGGAGAATCAAGTTTTCAAGGAAGATGGCAGCCAATTTCTTTAGTTATTTATTTTTTTATTTTTTTCCAAGAACAGTTAACATTTGCCAGGCACCTGTTGGCCTCAGTCACTTGCATCTAAAGAGCGAAGCTAATTTACCCACAGCCCACGTTCTCTGAAATGGTTAGCCTTATTTCTTAGCTCTGTTAATCAGTAGTCTAACGTTAGCTTCAAGTTCAGTTTTAATCATCTAGCCCATAATTGTCTACTGCTCCCTGTCACATGAACAAAAAAGTTTGAGAGGGAATAAGGCGAGCAGTTTACATCTTCTATGGATACTTCAAGTAATTGGCCCCAAAGTGAAACTACCGAGTTGGCCATGGTTTAGCATGTTCTGAGGGCATAAAATGTGGAGGGGATTGACCTGTAGAAAGAGTTGGTTTCTAAGAATGTGTGAACATGTGAAAATCCTACTTTACTTCAGCTGGGCTAATATCCTGAGCCACTAGATGGTGAGAATAGTAGATACATTACAAAAGTAACAAACCGATGCACACCGATACTGAAAAACAAAAGGCTTGTACAAGATGGACAGCAGATGGAGTTGCTTCTATCCAAATAAAATCCCACACAGGTCATCGCTATACAGACATTGACATACACACACCCACACACGCACAGACACACGAGCAAGAATGTGTATTTTGTAAGGTTGGTCCATGGAAATAGACATTCTTAGCAAATATGGATGACAGATCAATTGTAATTTATTTTCTTTTAACACTGTATCATCATAAAGAAAACTGGTATAAATGAAAAAAATCTATTTCAAATATCTACATCTAAAATTTTAGGCAGTGAAAAAGCACTTTGTTGACAAGGAGTGTGGAATGACGTGTTAGCTGTGAGAAACTGCTGGATGCCTTGTTTAGTTGCCACAAACAAATCACATATCAGAACGAACAATACTGCTAAATATTCCTTTTTTTCCTGTTTTTTTTTTCTCTTTTTTGTTAAAACATACTGGGAGAAAGAAAAGAAAAGAAAACTGGAAATCCATACATCTTCCAAAAGTTTGAAATTGAAGCAATATTTAGAACCATTGATGAGGAAACACGGCGGCATTGGTGTAATATACACAATGCGCTCTTCTTCTTTAATCTGTAATGTACATCAAATACTTTACAACAATGCATTAACAAAAGGCAAGAGACGTCTTGCTGTACAGAGAAACCCCAATGCAACTTGAAGCCTAGAGTCACATGGATGAGAGAGTAACAAAGCGTGAGAAGCCGTCCCCCATAGTGTGTAAACTATTCTGTCTTGTGCTTAGCGATAACCTCCACGCCCACCACCGCGACTGTCCCCTCTCTTCTTCCTTCAGCCACATGGCCTATAAAGCACTTTGAAATCTCTATAATTCAAACTAGAAAGGTGTTGAATATGGTCACATTTAGGATTGCATTTAGCGTCCTATCGATTTCCCAGTTAACTCTCGATTCATTTAGCTTTCTAAAATAGCTCTGAGTATTTCTTTCTGGTTATCACAGCCTTCCTATGGAACAGGCTTTAACAAACTAAATTTGCAGGGAAAAAAGAAAAAAAAAGAAAAGAAAAGAAACAGAATGTCCTGTGGTATGCATGCACATGCACTGTTCCCGGAATGCCTCGTGTCTTGGCTCCTCACACCCAGGAGTCGGGCGAGGCCGGGTAGTGGCTCGTTTCATAGTTCAGTTCACTGTAAGGACGGGCAGCGGAGTAGAAGTCGACATAGTTGCCGGTGGACTTGAGGCCCAGGTGCATGGTGTACTCGCCGGCTGGAGGGCGGTGATGGACCTGGTCCTCAAAGAAGGACTCGTCATAATTTCGTGTGGAATTCTGAAACGGCTGGTAGGTCTCATAGTCTTTCCTGCTGGGCTCCTGGGG
>CABHPP010133918.1:0-39865 GCA_902168425.1 Peromyscus attwateri
CAATACCATGGACTTAAAATAAGTTTTTGAAAAACAAATTTTCATGGTACAGGAGCAGAGGTTGACATTGAAATTACCTTTTAGCTGTCTTGATACTTTGTTTACTGTAACCTTACCCTTTTGGAAGAGCCATGTTACTATATAATTGTTTTGCTAGACTTTTGTTCCATAGAATTATGTTGAGGTTCTTCCTCTGTCATTATGTATGTGCCACATGTAATCTGGTAAATATTTGGGTTCTTCTTTCTCCAGAGCTAATTCTCTAATTATTTTATCTCACTTGTGTACATTTTGTTTTGTTTTTCAAGTTCACTGTCAGAAATTTCAGAGAAGTGGTGCTGCTGGGATAAATGCTAATGTATGTTTTGTATTTCTTTTCCTTCCTCAGATTGAATCTGTTTCTCAGCCTTCAGAAAACCATGGTATTCCTGTTAGTCATATTTCAGAGTCCTTGTCTACCAAATCATGTGGAGCACTGAGACCTGTCAATGGAGTTGTTAACAGGTAATTTTTCTCTTCTATTTCTCACACTTAATGTTATTCCCAACTAGGACTGACTAAAGAAACCCTATTATTCAGTAATACTTTATCTTGTAGTATGCCAGGGTTTTTGTTTGTTTTTTCCCTCAAAACAGGGTTTCTTTGTAGCCCTGGCTGTCCTGGAACTCACTCTGTAGAACTCTAGAGATCCACCTGTGTCTGCCTCCCAATACCAAGTGTATTTTATTTAGTATGTTTATGTAATCCTTTGTACCTACCATTATCTAAAAGAGACTGGCCATGGAGTAAAAGTCCTACAGTTAAATTATGTGAAAGTTCCTAAGATCCCTATGCATGTGAATAAAATATATTTATCCTTAGAATTCATTATTCACTGGAGAACTGTTAAGACTGTTCATTAATATTTGCAAAATTGTTTTCTTACAATCATTTTTTTCTATACGTTTTATTAGCCATATTTCTGTCACAGAAGAGAAACTAACAATGAAAACTTGAGTTTGCCTATTGACTTTTGCACCTTTCAGACACAATAGGTGTTGTGCACTGAGAGCCTCCTGAGTAAGCACACATAGAGAGAAGTGTACATTTTCATCCAGAGTTGACCTGCTTCTGTAGAAGGCCTATCTGTGTCTTTGAACATTTGAAAGTCAGGAGCCCACATGAGAGGCTTTGTTTCCTCTGTGTTCTGAAATGTGTCTTCCTCCCTTTTTGTAGTCTTCAGCCTGTCCTGGCAGACCATGTTCCAGGTGACAGTTCTGATGCTGAGGAACAATTACATAAAAAGCAACGGCTGAATTTAGTTTCTTCATCGTCTGATGGCACCTGTGTGGCAGCCCGAACTCGTCCTGTACTGAGCTGTAAGAAACGGCGGCTTGTTAGGCCCAGCAGCATTGTTCCACTTTCTAAGAAGGTGAGTACTCAGATCAGTCTGTTCTCAACCTCACTCCATTTACCCAAAACTTTCCAAATCTGGCTAACCCCCAAGATTTCCTGGGAGCCTTAAAAAAGTACAAAGTTCCTAAATCTGCTCCTCCCTAGAGCTTGGTTTAGTTGCTTTGGAGTTAGGATTGAAATTTTCTTTTTTAATATTTGAGTTAGCATGCCTTGTTTGATGTGGCAGTTTCCCACGCATAATTGTACTTTGTGCATAGGAAGGTCTACTTTTCAAAAAGCTCTTAGACAACTGCAGCCAGATTTGAAAACTGCTGGAAGAGACTCTGGAAGTTGAAGTACTCCCAGGAACACTTTTTTGTTTCTCATCTGCACTGTTTTCACTGCAATTGGCACTGTTAACCAGGGGTGGTGGGGCAGTAAGCCCTCCTGACCACTGAGCCGTCTCTAGCTTCTTCCTCCCACCTGTTCATTTCGAGACAAGATCTCTTGTGTGGCACTCCCATCTCACCTCCTGTGTACAGGTGTGAACCACCAGGCCTGACTCTTGCTTTTGAGATTGTTTGTTGTTTGTTTTTTGATACAAGGTCTCAATATGTTACCAAGCTGGCCTGAACTCCTGATCCTCTTCCTTAGGTCCAAGGGTTACAGGTATACACCACCACACCCTGCCAAAAGTGACAGTGTTGAAGGTTTTGCTTTATTTTATTTTTAGAATTTCGTTTTGATGGTCTGCATGTTTTGCCTGCATGTTAGTTTGTGTGCCCTATGTGTTGCCAGGTACACTCAGAGATCAGAAAAGGATATTGGATCCCCTTGGGCTTGGGTTATAGATGGTTGTAAACCACCATCTGGGGTGCTGGGAACTGAACATACTCTTAGCTGCCGAACCATCTATCCCACTACAAAGACTTGCTTTTGAAAGAGAATCTTCATTACAATTTCTTTTCCTTGCTAACTTCTTCATCCCTCCCTTCTTCCTTTGTTCTTTGCTTCTTTTGTGCTTTTGAGACTGTCTCTACTAGTTAACCCAGGCTGGTCTTCAACACTTAGGCTTTCTGCCTTTACCTTCTGAGGTCTGAGTGTATTTTAATTTATGTGTATGGGTGTTTCATCTATATGTCTGTCATTTGTAGATCTTAATACCAGTGTTAGAATAAAGGCTTCAGTAAGATAAATTTGTTGGAAATAGCTGAAAATGACTTAATGATAAATTATAAAATATAAAAGGTCTTGAATTCCAAGACTGTTGTTTGGAAATTGAGAGGAATGTGTCCCAAACTATTTGTTAGAAGATAAACTATTTGTTGGAAGATTAATCTAGGGATAATTATATTGGGGATGAATTAGAAAAAGAGAATGGGAACTGCAAAGGGACATAACAGTAGTAATTCCAGAGCAACAATAGTTTAAAGGCTCTTTGTTTTGATTTTTTTTTTTTTTTTTGAGTCAGGGTTTCCTCTTGTGTAGTCCTGTCTGTCCTTGAACAGAGATCCACCTGCCTGTGCCTCCCGAGTGCTAGAATTAAAGGAGCGAGCCACCACTGTCCATCAGTAAAGACTCTTAAAGTTCTGAAGATGATGGTCTGATAAGATAGCTTAGCACAGATAACCGTACTTGCCATCAAGAACAACTACTTTAGTTTGATTCCTGGAACCTACATAGTGGAAAGAGAGATCACTCATGCAAGTTGTGCTCTGACCTACACACAAAAACACACACTTTCAAAAATCTTTTTATTTATTTAAAAAGTTCTATTATGGGGTCTGGAGAGATGGCCCATGGCTTAAGAGCACTAACTGCTCTTTTAGAGGACCTGAGTGCCTGAGTGTAGCTGGAGAGTTTTCTCTCCGGGTCCCACCAAGTCCCGGCAGTCCACTTATAAAATAAACACACAGACGCTTATATTATTTAAACTGTTTGGCCTCTTGGCTCAGGCTTCTAGCTGTTACAGGCTTCTAGTTCTTACATCTTAAATTAATCCATGGCTCGTGGCTTACTGGCATCTTCACATGCTGCTTGTCATGGTGGTGGCTGGCAGTGTCTCCCTCCGCCTTCCTGTTCTCTCAATTCTCCTCTCTGTTAGTCCCGCCTATACAGTGTTTTATTATTGACCAATCAGAGCAACACATTTGACATACAGACCATCCCACAGCACCTGGGTTCAATTCCCAGCATCCACATGATAAAAAGTTCTGTAAAAGTAATAAATTTTAATGGTAGTTCTATGGAATTGAACTTAGATCTCTGGAAGAGCAGCCAGTGCTCTTAACTGGTGAACCATCTCTCCAGCTTTTGTTTTTTCTGAAAGTGTTTTATTTTAAAGGAGAGACATTTTGGTGGTTGGTTGGTTGGTTTGGTTTGGTGTTTTGTTTAAGGTTTTTGGTTGTTTGTTTAGTTAAATTCTTGCAACCTTAATTAACTGGGTAGAATGGGTAATTTTGTCTTTAAACAGTAATTAATAATGTTTACATAAATATATTTAGTATCATTTTTCCTAGTAGCATCTATCATTGAAACTTACTAGGATTTAATTTAACCCCTTCACTTTACCCAATATAATCTTCAGGAGGCTTTCTTTGTATGCCACCCCTCTGCGCAGCAGTTGTGGAATGTTGATAAAAGACCACATTATTCTTAAATATTTATTTTTCCCTTATTTAACATACTGAAAACATGTCTGTGAAGAGGCTGTGAATATAGTTCAGGGGCTCTAATCCAGTACTCCAGGTTTTAGGGAACATTGAATGAGCACGCGTGCGCGCGCGCGCACACACACACACACACACACACACACACACACACACACACACGCTGTGATGACTGGCTTCTAGCATTTGGGTGGTAGAGGTAGCAGGAGTTTGAAATTAACCTTGGCTACCTAAGACATTGCCTTAACTTCTCCATCAAAAGGGGAAACAGAAAAGACATAATAATTATAAGCCGGGTGTGGTGCACATACCTATACTCTAGCACACAGAATAAGAAGGGATTCGTGGGTGTTTAAGGTCAATCTGGGAAACATAGTACAACCTTGTCTCAAAAAATAACAGAAGCCAGCATTCAATGGGGAAAACTTAAGAGGATTTCTGTGAATTTTGAGAGAAGAGAGATGACAGTTTTGGGTAGAGTTTCGGTACTCCTGTTTTGTTTTATTATGATAACTAGTCTTTTTTCTAGCATTCCTTTTCACAGTGCCATTCCCAGACATATTCTTCTTGCAGATTGGGTGTTGCCTAGATGATGTTATGAGTCATGCTTGGCAAGTGCCGGGCTTGTTCTTTGTAACACAAGATTGTAGGGATCCCACATTAGACATCTCAGCTTTTTGTCTCAAAGCCTAAAAGATTGTGGTTTTAAATAATTAAGTCTTTGGAGGACTTAAATTTATTCATTTAACTCTATCTTGTTCCTGTGTATGTAAAGGAAGTTTAAAGAAAATAATTTATCCTTGAAATTAATCTAACACAAAAATTGTGTTTGAGACCATTCAGCATGCATAATTTATTTACATTATATAGTCATGAGTTGTGTTTTGTTTTTTGAAAGTAGAGGACAATTTGAGAGATCTGGGTGCTTGGGACCAAAAGCATGTGCCACCACCATACCCATGGAGGATGTTAGGTTTTTTATCAGAGACAAATGGTCAGTTTTGTTTTACTTTTCACAGGTTTACCGGAATAGCTCCGCCCGCTCTGGCTGTGATGTCAATCCCTCTTGTGCTCTGTGTGGTTCAGGCAGCGTAAACACCATGCCTCCTGAAATTCACTATGAAGCCCCTCTGTTGGAGCGTCTTTCTCAGTTGGACTCTTGTGTTCACCCTGTTCTAGCATTTCCAGATGGTAAGAAAGACAACAGAATTTAAAGTCTAACCAATGAAATCTAATAAGGTTCCAGGTGAAAGAAAATCAGTGATGTCAAATACTCAGTATCACTTTCTGTCTTCAAAAACTTGTCAGAATTCTGCTGTTTGATCCTGTGATTCATGTGGAAAGATCGGTTCCTATAAGTCATTTTCTGACCTTGTTGTATACACATTGTGGGGGACTGGAGCAGTGACTCAGAGGTTAAGAACACTTGCTCTCTTGAAAAAGACCTAGCTTTGATTCCCATATGATTCCCATATGATGGATCTGTAACTCCAGTTCCAGGGTGTCTTTTCTAGCTTCTGAGGGTACTGCATGCACATGGTATATATTCATCATGCAATCAAAACATGTATACAAATAAAATAAAAATAAATATTTAAAATAAAAAATCAGGGGCTGAAGTTTACTTAGCAGTTGAGAGCACTTGCTGCTCTTCCAGAGGACCCTGGTTTCATTCCCAGCACCCACATAGTGGCTCACAACTGTCCATAACTTCAATTTCCAGAGAACCAACACCCTCTTCTGGCCTCCATGAGTACTAGGTACACATGTGGTGCACAGACTATGTACAGCCAAACTATACAAAAATAATAAGATAAAATAAAATGAGAGTCTGGAGAGGTGGCCTAGTGATAAAGAAGCATGTACTGCTCTTGCAAAGAACCTGAGTTTGGTTCTCAGCACCAGCTTTGGGCCTTGAACTCAGTGGCTGCTTCTGCCTCCAGAGTGCTGGGATTATAGGGAGGTGCCACCATGCCTTGCCCCCACTTTTTTTTTTTTTAACACAATATCAGTATTGTTTCCATGCCTTTAATTAAGTTTTATAGATGGTCATATTCTTACTAAGCCATAGTGTGAATGTGGTTACATTAATTTCCCTGTCCTCGATTAGGAGCAGGGAGTGTTTCAGGGTCCCATGTAGTCTGTACTGGCCTCAAACTCACTGTGTAGCCAAGAATGACTTTTGAACGGCTGATCCTCCTGCCTCCATCTCCAGAGTGCTGGACTTACAGGCATGTGTATCACCACATTGGGTCTGTGTGGTGCTGAACACTGAACCCAGGACCTTAAGAAGACAGGCACTGCTTCCATCAGATTTCTTATCTATTATTAATTTATTGAGTGTCTATTGGGGTTTCCCTCTCTACACTTAGAATCTTGGAATGTGATAGCTATTCTATGGCCCTGTTTAAAAAAAAAAAAAAAAGTAATTTTATTTGTGTTTCCTAATCAGTTTATAAGAGTTGTTAGGGTCACAGTCAACCGCCATTCTTTGTCCTGAAGTTTTGTGGTGTTTTTTCCCCCTTCAGCATGTTAGCTACTCCTACTGTCAAGATAAATTTAGCCCGGGCCTGGTGGTGGCACATGCTTTTAATCCTAGTCCTTGGGAAGCAGGCAGATCTTTGAGTTCGAGGACTGCCAGAACTACATAGAGAAACCTTGTTTCAAGAAAAGGAAACTTTTGGTCCGGGTGGTGGTGGCGGCGCATGCCTTTAATCCCAGCACTTGGGAGGCAGAGCCAGGCAGATCTCTGTGAGTTCGAGACCAGCCTGGTCTACAGATCGAGATCCAGGACAGGCGCAAAGCTACACAGAGAAACCTTGTCTCGAAAAACAAAACAAAAAAAAAAAAAAGGAAACTTTTTAGCCTAGCCTTTAATCCCAGCCCTGGAGGGCAGAGGCAGGTGAATCTCTTTGAGTTCAAGGCCAACCTCCTCTACAGAACTAGTTCTAGGACAGCCAAAGCTACACAGAGAAATCCTGTGTCTTTGAGGGGGTTGGGGGGATTGAGCCTCCTGATGCAGGGTTATGATCCTAGCCATTCAGGGGACGCTAAGACAAGAGGACTGCTAGCAACATAGAGTCTCTCAAAATAAAAAGGGCCAGATGTGATGGTGTACACTTAAAATCACAACACCTGGGAGGCAGAAAAGCAGGGAAATTGCCATGAGTTTGAGGCCCACCTGGTAGGCATAACAGGTTCTACACTGTAGTGAGATTCCCATCTCAAAAGACTGAGAAAGAAATTGAAGGTTTTTTTTTTGTTTTGTTTTGTTTTTTTAAAGGGAAGTGTTGTTCACCATTAATCCCAGTAGCAGGACAAGAGGCAAAAGACAGGAGAATCACCTAGAAGCTTGCAGGTTAGCTAGCCTGGAGTATGCACTGCAACAGTAAAAGCAAGAATAAACTCCCTTTCGACAAGGAAACACAGCAAATAAGTAGTTTTTATTAAAAAGATGGGATAGACCAGGTGGGGGTGGTGCATGCCTTTAATCCCAGCACTTACCCCAGAGTCTTCCGGGTCACCTTGGAGTTATAGATATCACACTGGTGCAGAGGGCTCACGTGGCATTCGGCCCTGCACAGTGCTTCATGAAGTTGAAACTGGAGTACTAGGCTAAGGAAGTACCTGGGTAGAGGAAGAAGGCAGATTGTGGAGGGGAGGCCGGGTGTGGGAAGCCCAGACATGCTGGGGCATGGAGTGGTCACAGGAGCCCATCTTTGCACTTTCTGGAACTTCTCTCCACCCAGCCCCCGTGTCTCCCAGATCCCAGCCAGCTCTACTAACAGGGCCAGGACTTTACCAGGTACAGGGCACACTGGCAGGAATGTGCAGCTTGGCCCCTAGGTCAGTTTTCTGACTGAAGAACAGGTGGGCACAGGCCCTGGTACTTCAACCTGGTGGGAGAGAGACAGGGGCGTAGCCGTGGGTCCTGGAAGGTTCTTGGGGCCTTTTCTTGTTTCAAACACGTGTGTGTTCAGCCAGTCTGGGCCTGGCTTGCAGAGGCCATTCAGTGCATTTTCCTTAACTAGACAAGTGTGAACACATGGAATCAAGACTCGGAAGTTGCAGTAATAGTGGTTAACAGTGATTGAGCATGTCAGCTGCTCTTCATATGGACTCCCTCTCACTCAGCACTGGCCTGGTCTCTGGAGATGCCATCAAGGGACTGAGTGAGGTCAGGTCCTTGCTTGCATCTATCCTAATGATGGAGAGTCAGTCTATAGACCGGTAACAGGTTGTTTAAACAGTGCTAAGAAGAAAATAGAAAGCCTGGTGTGGTGCACATGCCTTTAATTCCAGGACTCTGTGAGTTCAGGCCAGCCTGGTCTACAGAGCAAGTTTCAGGACAGCCAAGGCTTCACAGTGAAACCCTGTCTGGGAAAACAAAAGAGGAAGTGGTGGCTTAAGAAGTGGGGAGCTGGGTATGTAGCTCAGTGGTAGAGCTTTTGCCCCCCAATATCAAAAAATAAATTCGGTAATTATATGAAGCCTTTCCTGTCCCTAGCTTTGGAAGGGGAGGGAAGGAATTAGGGTGTGAACATTTATTAGTATTGCAGCAGGGGGTGCTTTTTGGTTTTTGGAGACAGGATTTATCACTATAACAGCTCTGACTGCCCTGGAGCTCCAGACCAGTCTGGCCTTGAACTCACAGAAATCCACCTGCCTCTGCCTCTTGAGTGCTGGGTCTAACGGTGTGCGCCACCACCATCTAGCATGGCCTTTGTTTTCTTATCACCTTATTTAGTAATCAGCTTAGTTCCTACCTGGAAATAACAGGTATGCACTATGTGTGTGCTCTTTGGGAAAGGAAATAAGACCAGATGAGAGCTCCACCTGCTGGCTGGGAAGATCTGTGCTGTTTTGTGAGAAACTACCAACATGTGTTCTTGAGGGTACTATGACTTCAGCAGGAGAAGGAAGTGAGCATTGCAAAATACCCCAAGAAGAGCAGGCTTGTGAACACAGAATATCAGAACTTAGTGAACTTAACGCAGTCTCATTTCATTTTCTTTGAGGAAGCAGTAGTTTAAGATGGAGTTAATTATCAATTTGTATTTTCCTTTACTTACCCGATAAAGTACTACACCTTCTTTGATAATAGCACTTCAGTCTTATATAAATGGAAAGTGGGACATCCTGTAACTCAATGGATCTCTATTGCATTTTTTACTTTTTTGGGGGGAGCAGGGAGGCAGAGTATCACTGTATCCAGGCTGACCTCAGACTAATGATCAACCCTCTTTCCTTAGCCTCCTAAGTGCTGGGATTATATAGATGAGAGCTACATGTCCAGCATTTTTTTTTCTGCCTTTTTTTAAATTTATTTTTCTATTATCAGCTTGATATAGTATAAATTCTTATCCTAATAGTGAATTTTTTTTAATATTTCATTCCTTTGTTTGGGTCTTCTATCTAGTTTCAGTACTATTTTTTTTTTTTCCGAGACAGGGTTTCTCTGTGTAGCTTTGGAGCCTGTCCTGGAACTCACTCTGTAGCCCAGGCTGGCCTCGAACTCACAGAGATCCGCCTGGCTCTGCCTCCCGAGCTCTGGGATTAAAGGCATGCGCCACCACCGTCTGGCTCAGTACTTGTTTTTAAACCCAGAGCCTTGTGTATATAGGCAAGCACTTTACCACTGAACTGCAGCCCCAGCACGTTCAAATTTTTGGTTCTTCCTATGTCTTAGGATAACTACTATTCAGTTAGTGTGTATGCTGAGGCCAACAGTGCCTAGGAACTTTCATTGTCCACTGATTGGAGAATTTAACAGAGTCCTATTTATTCTTTTATAGAAGTGGTTAAAAGAAAATACAGTAAAGTTTTGGCAAGTGTCAGTCTATTTTATATTTTGTTGTTTTGAGATAAGGTATCACTATATGTAGCCTTAGCTAACTGTGAACTTGAAGTGATCCTTTTGTCTCTGTCTCCTGAATCCTGGGATAGAAAAGTGCCTTGCAACTGAACTATAGCCTTGACCCTTTCACCCTCATTGGGGGAAAAAAATCTATAATAAGCTCTGGGCCCTAACAGGTGGTAAGCTTTTGTTTTTGTTTTTAAGTCTGTGTCTAACCTTTTCTATTTTTGACCAGGAATAAGTCTTTTTAGTGTTCAGTCAATCTTGTTATTGGTTCCACAGTTCAGAGTGTGGCCTGTTTTTAGCTTTTGACAAAGAAGTAAGAGGGCTATAAATTTTCTTTAAATTCATGAGGACAGTTAAAATGGCATTTATACAGAGGCTTGGGATATAGCTCAATTAGTTAACACTTGCTTAGCATGAATGAAGCTCTTAATTCCTTCCCCAGCACCATGTGAACTGGAGTTGGTGACATATGCCTTTAATCCTAGCACTTGGGAAGCAAAGGCAGTCAGATCCCTATGGGTTTTAGGCCAGCCAAGGCTACACCGTGAGACACTGTCTCAAACAAACAAAAAAATAAAGTGGAGCTGGACTGAACAGAAGCTGTAGTCAAATGACATACTTTTTCTTTTAAAGGTGTCTCTGTCTGTCTGTCTTTCTGAGTCCATGCCTACCTGTCTCGGTATGGGTATGAATGCTCACAGGGGCCAGAAGGGTCATCAGATCTCTTGGAGCTGTGCTTTACAGGCCTTTATGAGCCATCTACCTATGGGTATTCTGGGATCCAAAATCTAGTCTTGTAATGGAGCAATAAGTGCTTTTACCCCTGAGCCATCTATTTAGCCCTAGTAGCACACACTTTTTTTTTTTTTTTTTTTAATGTTTTTTTGCTGAAAGGTAGCTGGAGGGTGAGAGGGGGGTGGGAGGGTTTCAAGACAGGGTTTTTTTTGTGTGGTTTTGGTGCCTGTCCTGGATCTCGCTCCGTAGACCAGGCTAACCTCACTCACAGAGATCCGCCTGGCTCTGCCTCCCGAGTGCTAGGATTAAAGAGTGCTAGGATTAAAGGCGTGTGCCACCACTGCCCAGCCTCTTAAAAATGATACATGTTACATAGTTTCAGCTTGGCCCTAAGACAGCTGAACATTTTTTTCCATGTTGTAGTAGTGAATATTATGAAAAATTACCTTTTTACCCTGGAATTCCTATTTTTTAATTAAAATTCTTTTTCTTTGTGTGTGTTTGTTGTATTTGTTTTTGATTCTTGAAAGAGGGTTTCTCTGTGTATCTCTGGCTGTCCTGGAACTCGCTCTGTTGACTAGGCTGGCCTCGAATTCACAGAGATCCTTCTGCCTCTGCCTCCTGAGTGCTGGGTTTAAAGGAGTGTGCCACCACTGGCTGGCCTAAATTTTTTTTTCCCATGGGATACATTTTAGTTATATTCTTTCCTTTTTCCCATCTCCTTCTAGGTCCTCCCCATCTTCATACCCAACTAACTTCATGTTCTTTCTCTTTCAGCAGCAACAACGAACCAATAAGTCAGAAATTACAGAACAAAATTAAAAGCACACATAAAAACATGAAGTCCATCTTGTACTGTCCAACTACTCTGGGATGTAGGGCTTGCCCTGGGGTCTGGTTGATATATCCAATGACACTCCATTGGAGAAAACTGATTTTCTCTTTCTCAGAGGCTATCAATTGCAAACAGCTTTTTGCTTAGGAGTGGAACTTTGTGTCTGCTTCTACTTCCCAATATTGTAATTTTGTGTAGTTTGAACCTGTGTAGGTCTTAATGCATGCTGTCACAGTCTTATGAGTTCATATGTGTCTCAGTCCTATTGTGTCTGGAAATTGCTGTTTGCTTAAAATTGTCTACCACCTCTAGTGCTTAGAATCTTTCTGTGCTCTCTTCCTCATAGATATTCGAGGAGGGAAAAGAGTTTGATAAAGACGTATTTAGGGCTAAGTGCCCTAAAGTCTCTCACTCAGCATATTTTCCATTTGTGGGTCTCTGTGTTAATACTATTTACTTCAAGAAGAAGCTTCTTTGATGAGGGTGGAGTGATATTCTGATTTATGGGTGTAGCAATATGCTATTAACAATCATTTCGTTGATGTATTTCTTTAGCAGGATAGTGGCAGTAGGTTTTCCCTTACTAGTCTTAGGGGTTCATAACCTACATAGTCTCAGGTTCTTGGCTCCTTCAGCAGTGTCAGATACAGGTTCTATCTCATGGAGTGGGCCATTGTTGTTTTTTGTTTGTTTGTTTGTTTGTTTGAAGTGGTTGCATACTCCCATAACATTTGTGTGTCTTGCAGGGAGGTTGTTTTCTTTTTTGTGGGAAGGGATAGGAATTTTTGAGACAGTGTCCCTCATGTAGCCAGTATGAGGATGGCATGGTGGCTTACACTTGGAGACAAGTGGATCTCTGAATTGAAGGCCAGCCTGGTAACATAACAAGTTCCAGAGCTACGTAATAGAGAGACCCCCATCTCAAACAAACAAACAAACAAACAAACCACCAGAATTGGGGGGCCTGAAGAGATGGTTTAGCTGTTAGAATGCATACTTCTCTTGCAGAGGACCTGAGTTCAGTTCCCAGCACTTGTGTTAATCCAAAGACATCTGAGGCCTCTGGCATCTGTAGATACCTGCCCTATGTGCACATACCTTACACACACACACACACACACACACACACACACACACACACATACATATAATTTAAAAATAAATTTTTGTTGTTGTTTTAAAAAACCCAAGTGTGAGCTGGGCGGTGGTAGCACACACTTTTAAAGATTTATTTATTTACTATGTATACAGTGTTCTGCCTGCCTATGTCCCTGCACTTCAGAAGAGGGCACCAGGTCTTACTATAGGTGGTTGTGAACCACCATGTAGTTGCTGGGAATTGAACTCAGGTCCTCTGGAAGAGCATCTAGTTCTCTTAACCTCTGAGCCATCTCTCCAGCCCAGCACACGCTTTTAATCCCAGCACTTGGGAGGCAGAGACAGGCGGATCTCTGTAAATTCAAGGCCAGCCTGGGCTACAGAGTGAGTTCCAGGAAAGGCGCAAAGCTATACAGAGAAACCTGTCTCTGAAAAACCAAAAAAAAAAAAAAAAAAAAAGGTGGTTGCTAGATTCTTTAATCCCAGCACTTGGTGTTTTAGGCAAGATGATCACCTCAAGTCTCAAGCCAGCCTGAACTGTGAAACAAGACCCTGAGTATGTTGCCAGGTGGTGGTGGCACACACCTTTAATCCCAGCACTTGGGAAGCAGAGGCAGGCGGCTCTCTGAGCTCACAGCCAGGGCTACACAGAGAAAAAAACATAAGTATGTTACCTATAATCTCAGTAATTAAAGCACAAGGTTAGAGAACTTGCTGTGAGTTCAAGACCAGCCTCTCATACATATCAAAGACAGTTTCTCAACTTGCCTTGGTTGGGTGGAGGGGTAAACTTTATTGATAACTACCAAACATCATACTATCAAACATCATAGAGAGAAGAAATGAAGAAAACCTAAAAAGGGCTTAGGGGATGTGGCTTGAGTATATGTAGCAAGTACATGGCTTGGGTTTAATCTATAGCACCACCCAAAGAAAAGAAAAGAAATAGGGAAAGAGATACGTGTTAATGTACTGAAATAATCTGTCCATGGCAATGAACTCTCATTGATCTGTATTCAGCAAATTCAGTGAGTGCCACAAGTGTTTTTATTTGTTTGTTTGTTTGTTTATTTTCAGAGCTGAGGACCGAACCCAGGGCCTTGCGCTTGCTAGGCAAGCGCTATACCACTGAGCTAAATCCCCAACCCCTTATTTTTGGTTTTTGTGGGTTCCCCTCCCCCCACTCCTTGAGCTTGGGGGTTAGTGTTTCGTTTTACCGGTAGCAAGAAAGTGAGCTTGGTGTACATAGCAAAGGCTACATAGAGAGATCCTGTCACACACACACACACACACACAAAAAAAAACAGATCAAAAGCAGTAATATAGATCAGAAATACACTGTAAGTGAACAATGTGCCACCTAAATTGAGAAGGTACTAAAGGGCCTGGTCTGATTTTACTGAGACAGCCTCTTAGGCTGTAGCCTAGATCTCATGGCAGTCCTCCTGCCTAAGTTTCCTAAGTGCTGTGTTTAGAGGTTTTTCACAAAAGCTTGAAAGACAATTAGTAAATAATATTAGATGAAAGAATAGCTTAAAGTTTACAGGAAAATAATTAAAACACTAGAAATAATTTTCTAAGGAATTACTAGAATACTTAATTCTTAGGAAAATACAAATAACTTAGAGATAAGCATGATGGTTCATACCTACAGTCACAGCTATTCAGGAGGCTAAGGCAGGGGGATCACTAGAGCCTAGGAATTTGGGGGCCAGCCTAAACAACATAGTGAGACTTTGTCTTAGAGGGTGTTGGGGATGTGTGATAAAAAATAGTAGTGAGGAAGTAAACTATAATTAGTTTTCTAGTAATTAACATTAACTAGTCAGCTTAAAAAAACACATAGAGACCGGGCGGTGGTGGCGCACACCATCTCTGTGAGTTCGAGGCCAGCCTGGTCTACAAAGCGAGATCCAGGACAGGTGCAAAGCTACACAGAGAAACCCTGTCTCGAAACACCAAAAAAAAAAAAAAAAAAAAAAAAAAACCTACATAGATACTCAAAGACAAGATGATAGAGCTTCAGAGCAAGGAGGATGGCATAGCTTGTACTGGGAGAAGGGTAACAGTACTTACTATAATGCCAGATGGCAGAGGCTGTGCTGTATCACAGAACCAACTTAGGCCCGTTGGGAGCATAAGTAATTGCTGAACGTGTACATTGTGCTTGTACATGTAGAAAGAAGTAGGTTTAAATGTAAGAATTGAAATAGGATGTTCATAGTCTTCCACACCAATAAGATCAACATGGAAAGGGAAGTCTCACATCAATATAACAAAAGGGTTTTATATTTTTATCCCCATTGGAAGGCCAAGATGGTAGCACTACTTACTTATGACTAGAATGAACATCAGTAAAGTTCTCATAAGTGGATCTTCCATATGACAATCCCTGCTTTGACAAGTGAGACTACTTGTTAAGCCAGAGAGGTGTATTGACCTCTGGAGAGTCAGTGACTGAACACCGTTCAAGGAGAAAGGAGCCCAGAGGCCAGGTTCTTGGACTAACCTCTGTGTTTTGTGTTTGTTACAGATGTTCCCACAAGCCTGCACTTCCAGAGCATGCTGAAGTCTCAGTGGCAAAACAAGCCTTTTGACAAGATCAAACCTACCAAAAAGTTTTCCCTTAAGCACAGAGCACCCATGCCATGCAGTCTGTCGGATCCAGTTCGTAAAGACAGGCATAAGTTGGTCAACTCCTTCCTTACAACAGCCAGTAAGTTTCAGGGAACTAAGGAGTCCTCTGGAATCACTATTTCTGTGTTTTATACCTTTTATATTCTCTAGTTACTGGTTTGCTGTGCCAGTATTCAGGGATTGGAGAAAGCAGTTAGATACCCAATACAAATTCAGCTCACAGCGTACTTACCGAATCTGCTTGTTTTGGATGCTCTCAGATAGACTTTGGAAGCTATTTCAAATAGGCAGAACCCAAAATGTTCAGTGAATAGCTAGTAGTAACATGATACTGGGTCCACCTATGGGCAGGTTGATTTCTGAAATCTGGTATTAACATTTCTGTTTGTGACTCCCTGTCCCTGTCCTAGCTATCGTACCATTAACTAGACGATTGAGTCCCAAAGACTGTCATGCTGCCCTGGGTATATAGCATTGGCCTAAGGAGAACTGAAGAGCTCAGAACTCAAATAAGATTTGAGTGAATGTACTTCACAGCTAGCTCTTTTTTGTTCCCCTCTTCAGAGCTGTCCCATCACCAAAGCCGGCCTGACAGGACCCACAGGCAGCACTTAGACGATGTGGGGGCTGTGCCCATGGTGGAGCGAGTGACAGCTCCAAAAGCAGAGCGCTTGCTCAGTCTACCGCCACCTGTCCATGACCCAAACCACAGCAAAATGAGATTGCGAGACCATTCATCTGAGAGAAGTGAAGGTAGGGCCAGGCCCGGCACCTCTGCCTGCATTGGCACTTGCTCAGAGCTCAAGCTTCTCTTAAAACCCCTATCCCAAGCTTTGTCCATTACTTCCTAGAAAGGCATAGCAGGGGCACTATTGCTTCTAAATGCAGGTCACTTCTTACTGTCACAACATCTGCCCAGTCCCGTTTTCCATCAACTATTTGCTGCAGCTTTTTTTACCCTGGTTTAAAAAATTTTTTTTTTTTTTTTTTTTGCCTTTAGTGTGTATTTCTGGCATTCCTAACATAAGTTAGAAGTAGAACTGGTTACGATATCCATTTAGCCATGTGTTCCTCTCTTTTCTGTTGACTTTTGCAGTGTTGAAGCATCACACAGACATGAGCAGTTCGAGCTACTTGACAACTACTCACCATCCACCACACAGCCCCCTGGTGAGACAGCTCTCCACCTCATCAGACACCTCCACACCCACCAGCTCTAGCTCACAAGTTGCAGCCAGCACATCTGTAAGTACCTGTGTGGAGTTGACAGGACCTTCTACAGATTACAGGGCACTTATAACAACTCTCGAGACCAATGTAGAGTATAGTTGTAGTACTTGACCTTCTGTTAAGTTTTCTTGGAGTTGTTTTTCATAGTAAAATGATTCTCTGCTGAGCCATGGGTAGAAAGTTTGCTATAGAAGCAAGGGTGTGGGTTTGGTTGTTGATGATGATGGGTTTGGTTGGATTCCCACCCACCCCCCAGGAGTAGTGCTAGGGTGCTGTTTAGGGAAACAAGGTCTACCTTCCCTACTTAGAAGGTCTAGAGGCAGGTTCTTTGAAGGTGCTTTGTGACTGACTGTTCAGGATCTATTTCACCCAGAACTTGAATACCATGGCCCTAATCTTTTTAGGCATTGAAGACAACAGTCAGTTTCCTTGTTTCTGCTATTGATCAGTGGCAGTGGGATGCTTAAAATGAACAGTGGGGTAGAAGGGAAACAGCAGAATCCATGCTTTTTCAGCTGTACAGAGCAGAAGTATGATGGCATCAGGTTACTCTGGCATTTTGTATATGCATAATGGAAGACCACGTAAGGCATCCTCACTACCTTGTGTACCACCAGATCCCATTCAGGAATCTATTTGCATAGCCATAGCAGACATAGTCTAATTAAGCACATGCCTGTAACAGCTGAGTATAGTTAACCAAGCATCCCTTCTGTAGTAATCACAGTAACAAGTGTGACTATATTAGTAATACTCTGATGCTGTGATTGTTTACTAAACACTACTACTATTGGACTTGATGTCACAGGTCTGTAATTCTAGCACTCGGGAGTCTGAGGCAAAAGGATCAGTGCATATACATGCCATCCCATTTAATTCTATACTGTCCTTCGGTAAATAGATGGTATTATGAATTCCGATTTTGTGGACATGAAAACTAAGGCTTCACAGGGTTAAATGTATTTCATAAGGTGAGGCAGCTTGTGAGGGTTGTGATTGTGATTCAAACTCTTGTAGGCTGACTTCAGAGTCAGCTCTCTCACCAGCACACCACACAGCCTTGACCTGAGAGAAGGGGTGTTGGAGAAGCTCTAAGCTCACAAAATGTGCTCCCTAAGCTTCTGGCATCAGGTATAAATTCACATTGTTCTTTGCTCTTACAAATCAGACTGTCTTTTCCAAATAGCCTTCTTCTTTCACCTTCTCAACTCACAGACTTTGTCTGAATAGGTGCCTAGTATTCCTCCCACACTCAACCAAACACTAGCAAAGGGTTTCACATAATCAGATGATAGAGAAGAGAATAATTCTCATTTAAAAATCTGAACTCTAAGGTCCAGGACTTGGTAAGTCAGCATTTTTTCAAGCCCTAATAAGTCTGGAGAGTGTTGACTTAGAACTAGATCATTTGGAATTTAACCTTACTAAATACAGATTCTATGCACAGCACTGTGCTAATCTGTTAGGCTCTTTTTTGAGACAAGGTTTCTCTAGGTAGTCCTGGCTGTCCTGTAGCTCACTGGCCTCAAACTCACAGAAATCCTCCTGCCTCTGCCTCCCAGGTGCTGGGGTTAAAGGCTTGCATCACCACCACACCCAGCTCCTTTAGGTTCTGGTTCTTATTGCCTCAAATAGAGAATCAGGGTTCAGGGAATCAGGATTTAAACAGTAAGCAGAGAGAGTGATACACCAAATTTAGGTTGAGAAGCAAGGTGGTACCTGGACAAAGTGGGCAAGACAGGGGCTTTCGGGTATTTGTAGCTGTGCTTCACAGTGGTCATTGCTTGAATTAAAATCATCTTAGTTAGTGCTTTTTAAACAAATTGTTTGTTTTGTGTGTGTCTTGAAATCCAGTGGCTTTTTAAAAAACCCTTTGAAAATTTTAGAAGCTAGGTATGGTGACTCTTAGGGCAGGTTAGGCAGAGTCCTGTTTCTTTGTGTTGTGAAACCAGATTTAGAAATGACTTGCTGTTCTCAATGCTGCCATTCTCCCCCTTTTCTGGCTCTAAATAGGAAAAAGTAGTTAAATTGGATTGAATGAGTGCTAGCAGAATGGGGTGTTCAAGTGGAGAGAACAGGCCAGAGGCCTGAGATGTCTCGGAGAAATACATAGGTGTTTCTAGTGGGAGTTTTCTTCCTGACCAAGATAGAAAGCTGTCTGTCTTGGGGCTTCTTCAATACTTATTTCTTGTGTGTATCATAGAACTTCAGCCAAGGTATGATAGTGATAGAAACTTTTGGGTATGTGCTCACTTACGCTTACTTGCAGAATTCAGCCAGGCAAGATTCCAAAAATCTCAACCATTTTAGTTAGGCTATGATCAAAAATTTGTGAAGTTAATGACCATCTTGTATTACTGATAAAGAAGGAAATTGAAAATTATGATGACCTGGAATCTATTCATGGCACCATCTGAAATCCTTGGGTTTTGTTTTGTTTTGTTTTGTTTGTTAGTATTCTTTTACAGTGTCTTGAGATGATGGAGTGAATAAATTATCTTACCTTCCAAGGAGATAGATATAATGGTTGGAAGTAGTAGCTCATCTTCCTTACCCCTTGTGGGCTGACCACATTTGGTGGTTTGGGTATGAATGCAGCCTCTTGGGTGTTTCCAGCTGTGTTGTTGCCATGACAACATGTTTGTCATCCCACTGTTTCCCTATGGCCTCTCACAGCTCAGTTAACAGGCTGTTTCAGGAAAGGTATTTGCTCTCTGGGTAGAAGTAGCTAATAGTTTTTCTTCTGTCCAAGAGATTCGATCATTTGGCTCTTTGCTTTATTCATTCTATCTGTCTTTTAAGACAGCATCTCTCTATGTAGCTCTGGCTGTCCCAGAACTTGCTGTGTAGAGCAGGCTAAACTTGAACTCACAGAGATCTGCCTACATCTGCCACCCAAGTGCTGAGATTAAAGATGTACGGCACTACACCTGGCTTTATTCATTCTTGGTGTCCTGTCTCGCATAGATGCCCAATTCTGCTTTTGTTACTGGACTCTTGAAAGTCTTACTTCCCCAAAGGTTTAATGTTCCCACTTACTGTGGAACACATTTCCTTTTGGGAGGGAGAGGATGGAAGCTATAGACAGGTCTTTCTTCTCGGTTTTCTTCCACTCTTCTCTTTCTCCCAAAATAATAGAAAGATGAGAATAATGTAAGGGCTGAGAAGGTGGTTGGTACAGACTTAGCTGAAGAGTTGAGATCCTCAAGAGGAAGGTGTTTTCATGGCAGATAAGGTAAGATGGTTTGTTAAGATGGGCCTGTCCTTTGAGCCTCTTTTCTGGTGAGAGAAGTCAATGCTTTTAATCTTAACAGTCACCACTAAGTGAAAACATTGTGTTCAAGAGCCAAAGTTGTTGACAAAGGAGAAGGGGTAAAACAGATTTTAAGATGAATTTTATTTTATATATATGAGTGTTTTGCCTGCATGTATATATGTGCAGATGTGGCCGCAGTGGTCAGAAAAGGATGTCATCTCCCCAAACTGCGGTTACACACAGTTGTGAGCCACCATGTTGGTGCTAGAAATCTGGTCTTTCCCAGAGCAACCAGTGCTCTTAACCACAGAGCAATCCTCCAGTTCTGTAACAGGGAGTTTAAAAGAGGAGTGTTAGTAGAATGAAGGAATAGGAACCCCCAAATTGGCTCTAGATCTGGGACACCCACCTATAAAGCCTAGCAGTTCTAGAGGAAGCCTTGTGAAATGGGATTTACTCCTTGGAGCCAGCACCTGTTATCCTCTCTCCTCTCCCCGCCCCCCAAGAACTCTGCTGCCAGAGACAGTCTGTTTAGATATACATTGATGCTGTGATGACCACTGCTACCCCAGGACCTGTGTGCGTGGTCAGCCTGCCATATGACTAATGATTTTAAAGTCGTAGCATTATATATCCCTTGAAACTTAAACTTTTGTCTTACAGCAGCCAGTGAGGAGGAGAAGGGGAGAGAGCTCATTCGATATTAACAACATTGTCATCCCGATGTCTGTTGCTGCAACAACTCGTGTTGAGAAACTACAATACAAAGAAATCCTTACTCCAAGGTAGAAGCCCTGTTCAGTCAGCTCCTGTCCCTCTTCCTATTGTCCTTTTCTCTCCTGACCAAGCAGTCCCTATCCCTAAGTTGTTTTCTTTTTAAGAGTCTGCACTTGCGTGCACAATGGGCTATGGATCTTCAAAAACAACAATAAAAAGGGGGTCAACAGACATGGTAGCTTATGCCTATAATCCCAGACCTTGGGAGGCTGAGGCTAGACAGTCATTGCCAGGTTCAAGACCAGCCTGGGCTACAGAATGTAGCCAGAGTTAGTCTCCTTTCTTTTCTCTTTTCTTTTTCTTTACTTTATTTTATTGTTAAATTGTATGTATTTATTTAATGAGTATGAGTGTTTTTTTAAATAATTTATTTTTATTTTATATGCATTGGTGTTCTGCCTGTATGCATGTCTGTGTGAGGGTGTCTGATCTTGTAGTTACAGACAGTTGTTAGCTGCCTTGTGAGTGCTGGGAATTGAACTCATGACCTCTGGAAGAGCAGTCAGTGTTCTTAACCACTGAGCCATCTCTCCAGTCCCTCTTTTTTTTTTTTTTTTTAAGTTATTTTTTTATTTTATTGGGGGTTGCTTCTTGCCAGACATGGATGGTACATGATTACGGTCTTAGCAGTTGGGAGACCAAGGCGGGTGGATTGCCGTGGGTTTGCAGCCAGCTTGGGCTACATAGTAAGGCTGTTGTTTCAAAAAGCAAAAGCAAATAAGGGAGTGAGGGGAGTTAGTGGAGCAAGGTGGGTGAGTGTTGGATAGGAGTGGAATTATTTCTGTGTTAGCTTCTCTTATTCCATTGTGTGAATCCACCAACCCAAGGTCACAACCTGGCAAGCCCCTCAGACTGTGTGTGTGTTTTAAAATACTGAATGTGTTATCTCAACATCAAACCAGATTTCTTGTAAATCTTTATTTCTAGCCTTTGTAGGCAAGTTGAGAGTTCGTGTAAAGAGCTGGCAATTCATGTATCCAGTTACAAATTTTGAGAGTCTGACTGATATGTCCTATATGGTACCAATCGACTAATACTAAATAGTGTTTATTTAAATAGTTAAAATTTTACTAGAGTTTGGCAGTCCTACCAGCCTCAACTTGCTGCTTCTGTTTCTGCCCTTTGGGGGTATTTATTCACATAAGGGGCTTCATTTAGAGGTAGGGAAGGCATAGCCTGCCTACAATCCCATGATTTTCTTTTCTTTTTTTTTTTTAATTCCTGCAGCTGGCGAGAGGTTGATCTTCAGTCTCTGAAGGGGAGTCCTGATGAAGAGAATGAGGAGGTAAAACCATAGTTGTACTGTCTTAGAAGAACACAACCACACCAGTCATGGGTACATACACTCAAAATGCCTTAAGACATAGGGGTGTCAAATTCGAGAATCGTATTCTATCTCTGACTAGAAGCATCTACAACGGGGAAAGACTGGTTCTAGAATTATTCTGCCGATTCATTACCTTAGCTTCCTGGGGAAAAGAGATCAATGAAACTGCTCTGTTGCAGATCGAGGACCTGTCTGATGCAGCCTTTGCCGCCCTGCATGCCAAATGTGAGGAGATGGAGAGGGCAAGGTGGCTGTGGACCACAAGTGTGCCACCCCAGCGTCGGGGCAGCAGGTAATGGGCAGGCACAGGTTCCCAGAATATGTTGAGGGAAAGAGGATGGTAGCCAGGGAAAGTATGATTATAGGCCTATTGGTTGTCATGGTGATTTAGCCAGAGGAGTTTAGAAGGCCTCACAAGTTGATCCTCTTTTTGATGAGGACTGGTTTTGCAATCTTAACTTTGGACGGCTCAGTGGGTTGAAAGTGCCTGTCCTCCAAGTTTGATGAACCTGAGTTCGATCATTGAAACCTGCAGTGGAAGGGAAGGACCATTGCCTAAAAAGTGTCCTTTTACCTCCATGCCTTATGCTGCAGCATGGTGCTCATGTTCATTAATACCCCTCCCCCCACAAAACCAAAAACAAAAAACCACACAAACTAAAAAGACAGTGGCAGCAGACCACCTATTTTTCTTTGACTTGTTTTCAAAACCTCAGCTAGTCCCTGGTGTGAAGTCAGTAGGCAGGACTTTTTCTTAGGCTCATAGTTACAGCTCTTAGCTGTCGTGTTTTATACCTACCTATGTGGGTAAAAGTGGGAGCAGGTGGAATCAGTAAATCTTAGAAGAGCAGCACTGCTGTCAGTTCAGATTAACTGTGTTGGTGTAGGTGCTTTTCCATAACTCCTCTCACTACTCTGCAGAAAGAAACAGGAGAAATGCCTGTGACCCCCAGGTCATGCTTACTTGTGTATTCCTTGGTTCTTAGGTCTTACAGGTCATCAGACGGCCGGACCACCCCGCAGTTGGGCGGTGCCAACCCCTCCACCCCTCAGCCTGCCTCTCCTGACGTCAGCAGCAGCCACTCCCTGTCAGAGTTCTCCCACGGTCAGTCTCCCAGGAGTCCCATTAGCCCGGAACTGCACTCAGCCCCCCTTACCCCCGTGGCTCGGGACAGTCTGCGACACTTGGCCAGTGAAGACACCCGTTGCTCCACACCAGAGCTGGGGCTAGATGAACAGGTGAGGGGTGTCTCCTTTAAATGGGGGGAGAGTATGAGAGGAGGCAGCATGTAGTGAAGGCAGAGCCTTCCTCTCCATTGTTTTGAAGTGCAGTAGAAGTGTGCTGGTCGTTGTTCAAAGGGTACCCACCTTGGGAGGGGTGGTCTTAAACTTCTCCCAATAATAGTAGACAGACTGGTTATCAACTGTGGGCCACACAGTTTGAGAGCAGGGCCTTGGTGCAGGAAATGAATGAGCTGAAACTAGGTCATCGTCACCAGATCATCTTATCTGTCCACAGTCTGTCCAACCGTGGGAGCGGCGGACCTTCCCTCTGGCTTACAGTCCCCAGGCAGAATGTGAGGAGCAGCTGGATGCACAGGACATAGCAGCCCGCTGCACTCGCCGCACCTCAGGCAGCAAGACTGGTCGGGAGACAGAGGTGGCACCTACCTCGCCTCCTGTTGTCCCCCTCAAGAGTCGGCATCTGGCAGCAACAGTCGCAGCTCAGCGCCCAACTCACAGATGAGCGAGAAATGAGACTCTATACAGACTCACTACTATTGGCATTAAAGCTTCAGAAATCTCTGCGTTTGATATTCAAACATCATATGCTGGAATTTTCACAGTTTTTAGTGAATTTAAGGAATTTAGATCCTCCTTTGGTTGGTTTGGTTTTTGTTGTTTCTGTTTTCTTGTTTTGTTTTCATGTCACACCTGAGCACTTCCTCCAGTTAGCAGACAAGTTCAGGAAGAGACCCTGCTGGCCTGGTCCTGCTTATCCTCTGCACTGTTGGATCACTGGACTTCCCAATATTAGATGATCACCCCCTCTCTCTCTTGCACCTGTGCGATAGGGTACACCAGCCAGATGGCAGCAGCTGGAAAGCTCCAAGTCAGCACAGCCTCCTTAGGTTAGGGTGGATAGAACAAGAGCAGTCTGGGCTCTATCTTAGCCTTCCCCTCAGTCTGTTGCTTGGCTCTAGCTGGGCACCCTCCTTGGTCTTCTGTGCTATAGCACCCTTCCAGCCAGCTTCTTTGCTCTGTTGGCCAGCTCTCACTGAGCTCTGGGCCAGCTGTGCAGCTAGCTTTTCCTTGTCACCTGGACCTTGAAGACCTGTTTTCAGTTTCATCTGCATTTGGTCATCCGTCTTGGCTCCTTGACTGCAGGACCCTGCTGCAGCTGCTCAGGTCACCCTGTTGTACCCTTCATCTTCCTCTCCCATCCATTCACACAGACACGTTAGTCCTTCTGCTCAGCATCTATGACGATAGGGTTTGGATTGCTTAACCCTTCCCACTCCCCTACAGTCTAGGAAGTCTGTGGAATACACAGTATCACTTCTGTATCATGTTTTCACTTGAGTCAGTCACACATCATGTTTCTTTCACATCCCTGTCAGACGGTCACTTAGACTCTCCCTCTTCTCTGCTCCCCTTGCCTGTGGAACACTGTCTGGTCCTAGCTGTGGTTTCCATTGTTCCCCACCAACCTCCTGTTAGCCTTGTGCCTGTCTCATGTATAATCACATCACCAAAAAAAGGGGAGGGAGAAAGAAAATTTCTTTTTCTGCCATTTTATAATCATACAAAAATAGTAGGCAGACTGCTTAATGGTTGGGGTTTTTTCACAATTTTCAACATTAGTGATTTTTTTCTGTTTGCAAGTTAAAAGGTTTGTCATTGTTTCTTTAAACAACAATAATGCACCGTATCCCTATGCATAAAGTGCTTCTTCTATTTATAAGGTTGAAAATTCTGAATAACCCTTTTAGCATTGTAAAAAAATAAAACAAAAAAAAACAAAAAAAGACAAAAATTTAAAAAAACTTGTATTTTGTAAATATTTTCTTTTCCTGCTTTGAGCTGTGTAATGGCAGCGGACATGTAGCTGTCTTTGTTCTATAGAAATGCTTTTCTTCAGAGAAGCTGATCTTTGTTAATGTCTTGATTCTGTTCGCAAAGCACAGACTAGTGCTTAAAAAAAAAGGAAGGAAAAATGAAAAAAATAATAAAAAAAAAGATACAGAAAGTCATGTGTCCGGCTTTTCTTGATATACTGGACTGGTGTCTCTGGCAAAGGTGGCAGCCTCAGCATTTTCTGGGGTTAGACTTGCTGGGTAGGTGTTGTGAAGGGTGTTTCACTAAGGTAAGATATATCTGCTCATGAGTAAAGCAATTGATTTATTGCCTCTCATTGTTCCTTTAAGAGGTAAGCAGTGTCGGATTTGAAATTTCTCTTTAATGGGGATTTTTACTTTTCACCATCAAACTTTGCCGGGGGAATCAATGAAAATGTATGTAATTTGCATGGTATCTGAGTTGGTTCTTACCACCTGGGAAAGATCACAGCTACGTCTAAGGAGGCTAAGGGCCTGATTCTCTTGTACAGGATCAGTGAGTAGATGAACCTTCTCTAAGGCTCAAAGCTGTTCTTCCCGGGACCATTTTCCTGCTTGTGTTGCTTCTATATGCATTAATTACGATATCCTGAACCAAATCAGTTGCCAGCAGAGGCCAGGCACACCAAGGGGAGCTGCAGAAGACAAGGATTTTAAGATTGGGAATCTAAGGACTATCATGACCTTGACATACATACTACCAATGAACTCAGAGTAAGGGAGATGGCTCAGCGGATGAAGTGCACAGTATGAGGTCCTGAGTGAATATAAAGCCAGGCATCTGTCTGTAATCCCTGTGTTCCTATGAGATAGGAGGCTGGGACTCAAGAATCCCTAGCAGCTAGGAAGTCCAACAACATAATATGGCACATGTGCAGGAGAACAATGTCTCAGGGCAGACAGACTGACACCCAAGGTAGTCCTTTGGCCACATGCTATAGCACTGAATAAAAAATTGGGGGTGAGGATGGGATATTGCTTAATTGGTAGAGTGCTTGTCTAAGCATACATGAGGCCCTACACCTCATTAACAGTATAGTGCACCCCTATCCCAGTACTCAGGAGGATCAAAGCCTGTCTCAAAAAATATGGGTTACTTCTTTGTTTCCCTTTCAGATACTGCAAGCAAGAAGCTGCCCAATCCCTAGCAGAACTACTCCTTGATCTGTATACAGTAAGATTACAAGGTATGAGGGCAGCAGTACCTGTGTATGCATGTTGGGTTTGCATCTTGGGCTTTTGAGTTTGCTTCAGCCCCAGACCTCTCTACTTAAGTTCCAGGGTTGAGGGATCTCATACACCCCACCCCAAACTTCTTCCGTTCAAATGAACTGGCACAGGCCCTAGAAACTTGAATGTAGCCTTGTGAGTTCAGCCAGAGAGTACTGATTGTCTGAGGGTAGTTTGCCAAAAGTGGGATATGAGAAGGAACCAAGTCTGTACTCTGTATCTTCAGGACCCCAGAAAACTATCACTCCAATGTCTGGCTGTTTGTTTGTTTGACACAGTGTTTCTCTGTGTAGCTTTGGAGCCTATCCTGGAACTCCGTCTGTAGACCAGGCTGGGATTAAAGGTGTGTGCCACCACCGCCCAGATAATGTCTGGCTTTTACTTTAATTTCCTGTTGTGAATTTTCCAAGGGTGGACAAGAACTTGTAAACTATTGTTTTCTTGTACTTGGAACTCATGAACAGAGATTTCGTTTAATCAGAGTAATAACTTTATTCCCAAATTCACTTTTACAGCAACAGTCAGTGTAAATCATTTGTTAAAACACAATACACTATATGGACATTCACAGACAGGAAGCTAAGCTAAGATGATTTCATGTCCCTCCCTCCCTCCCCCCCACCCCACCCTCAAAATCACCAAAGAAATCATGGGACTTGCAAGCACTGGAGATCATGCCCAGCACAGTAACTGCACAGGCTACAGTCCATCAGGAGGGTGAGACTGAGATACTGCCCAAAGTAACCCTTCCAGAAGCCAGAGAGAAGGTGGAAGGCTCATAATGCCACAGACCTATAGTTGATTACCATCTCTGTCCTCGTCCCCACTTACTTTACTGGAGAGCAGACTAAAGGAAGAGGTCTTGGCCACTGCTAGTAATGTAGGCTGTGGATCTGAAGCCAATCCAGAGGTGATACTGATGTGCTAATGACTTAAGAGGGAAGGAAGCCAGGGTTTTAAGGAGGCATCATTGTGGGCTCTGGATACAAGAAGGCAGCAGGCAAGAGTAGTTTATAGATTCCTTCACAAACCTGGGAGCTGCACCTGCCTGGGAAGGCAGGGAACTAGCTGGCTGCCTCTGCCTTGGTAAAGCCTGTCAGTGGGACATCCAAGCCTCCAGACTAAAGCCTCATGGCACCTCTTCTCTCTAGCAAGTGGTCAATATCACAAATGAGGTCACAGATGGCTACACTCCAAGGCTTCTTTGCCCATGTGAACTATGTTAACATGTTGCTCCTCCCCCCTCCCCTACAGCACAAGCAATCTCAAACAGATACAGTCTTACCATTGAAGTCAATTTAAATGGAACTATTGATAAAGTGAATTAAGAGCTTGGAGGAACCAGGCATATGGTATACCCTATCTAGCCCACCCAAAGATCTGGAGTGGGGAGGCATGGAAAGAAAGGACAGATGCTGGGCCCCTGGAGATTGTCCTCACTGAAGTCACAAGCCAGAATCCCTTTGTAAACTGCCTGTCAGCACTGACCTGGTCACTCCAAATCATGATTTTGGAGCTGACCACCCTACAAGAGATATGGCAGAGTGCCCCCATTCAAGGACAGGAACTGCAGGATGAGCAAATGGTGTAAGAGATAAAACCAGAATAGGTAGCCATGGTGAAGGGACCACAGACCTTCAGACCACACTTCCTTTATCTCCATCAGACCCTTCATGTCTAAGGACAGTTGAAGTCCATCAGCAGTGGGGAGCCTCACCATAGGTAGTTCTGGGTGCACAGTTCTTTCATGGGAAAGGCTGGCTGCTTCCTTCTCCCCTCCACATTGTCCTTATCTGTACCCAATCCAACAGTGATAGGACTGGGCCTGCGGTTCCCTAAGCTCCTAAGGCCTCTTCCCTGCAGCTGTAGGATGCAAAGTCAGTGGGCTGACACCTTGGAAACAAAGGGACTCTCCTAAGATGTCCCCTTCCTCAGCGGGGCAGTCCATCCCAACCCCTGTGGTGAGGTGGCTGAGGCTTGGAGAAGGCCCAGGGATGTCTTCTGGAGAGTCATGGGATTTCTAGGGCCACAGCTCTCCCAGCTGGCACTGATGCCCTTTTTTTTCTTTCTCTTGTGATGCAGTCTTATTAGACCATCTTTCACGGCTGCCGTGGGACATGAGGCTGTGATTAGAGAGGACCATCTTCACTGCAAAACAGGCCAGCTGGAAAGCTCTCCCTGACAGGTGGAGTCTGCCGTCTCTGGCAGCTGGAGTCTAGCTGGTCCTGTGCTTCAGGCCTTGGCAGCTAGGAGACCTCCAATGTCACAATCCAGTGTCTGTGAGGTCCCAGATGCAGAGGAAAACCTTCAAAGCATGGGCTGCCCTAGCAGGGAAGCACTGCACTGGCCTGGAGCCGAGTCCCAGTGGAGACAAGAAACACCGAGGCCCTCCATCCCTGGTGGTGAGCTAGAACCTTTTGACCAACAGTCCAAGATACATGCGTCCTTTTTTTTTTTTTTTTTTTTTTTTTTTTTTTTTTTTTCTTTTCACTATCATAGTCACTCTGGTGAACCCAGACAGACAGACAAATCCAACTGCAACACAACAGGGCACAGACAGGGAGGGAAGGGCTGTATCCATGGAGGTGTCTGGCTGCTCCAGCAGGGCAGGCAACACCACTTCCATGGGGACTGAAGGAAAAACATTTCCAGGGGGTATGTTCCCCAAATTGGGGTATGGAGGGCTGATCACGTGCACGGGGACTTAATGGCGGCTGGGCTCTGGGAGGCTAGCGATCACAAGCTGGGGTGGAAGCGAAAGATGGGAGGAGCGTGACCCTGCCCTGGGATTCTTGCCTGCTCATACTGGTGCTAGCATTTGGCACCTGACTTGCTGCCTCCAGCTCAACACGAGAAGAGGGCCAGGCCTAGGAGGCAACCACTATAAAGTTAAAAAAAAAAAAAAAAAAGAGCAGACAGAAGTGTCCAGGGTTATCTTCAGGCACACTGGTTGGATTCGTAGGACTAGAGACTGAGCCCCAAAATCTTTGCCTTCCCAGGACTCCACCTCTTAGTGTAGAGCAGGGACTACCCACATCTACCTAGGGGCCAGAGTAGGAGCTGGGAGAGGTGGAGCACTCAGGACAGTGAGACACGATGGGAGAACGGCAGTGACTGGCTCTCATGGCAGACATGTGGGTGTGATGGACAGGTAGAGGGGCTGCAGTGGCTGTGGGAGGGATGGGAGGCCTGGAGCCATCATCCCAGAATACCCCACCCTCACACTGCAGAAGTCCCAGAGGACCAGGCTTGAGAACAGGCAGATATCCCCCAAGAGGCACAAGTCCTTACAAAGAACTGGTTAGCCCTAATGTCCCAGGTCTGTGAAGTGGCCCAATCATGGCTGCAGAAATCCAGAACTCAGCAAAGAGGTTCTTCTGTGAGAGGAGAGCAAAGCCCCTCAGCTCAGGACTCCCACCCTGCAGAGAGGGAGGAAGAAGCCAGTGCCCTGCGATGTCAAGGTCAGCCTTCAGAGAACCAATCGACAAGGTGCCACCTTCTGGCCACCTTCCTTCTGTCCACTATGTCTTCTCCCACAGGCTGCCCTACAGAAGGGGCAGAGAGACCCACAGCACTCTCCAGGGCCTTACCAAACAGGCAGCTCTGCCATCTAAGACTGACGTGAGCAGCTGAGGTTACCTGTCCTTCCTGAGCGACTTGGCAGGAGCCAGTGTCCTCTCTCTAGCCTGTCTTCCTCACCCCTCCCCTCTGACTCCCAGCCCACCCATCCCTCAGCCCTCCTTCACATCCACACATGGTAACATCACCTGCCTAGGGCTCCATGAACACACCAAGTTTCAAATCTTTTGTTGCTGCCGCTGTCCCTGACGCCCCTAGGATGGGGCTGCGGGCAATCAGTTGCCCTAGTCCCTCAAAACTCCCCAGAAGCAGCCTCCAGAGCCTCCTTCACCCTCTAATACTCAAAGAGGGGGGGGGGTGGGGGGGGATGGGGAATCAATAGCAATTGCCCAAGGAAATGTTGGGTTTGGCCATGTTTTCACATGTTTTTCTTAAAAAATATTTTATTACTAGCCTACAAACCAATTTGGAAAGATGAAATTGACTCTTATTCCCATCACTGATTTTGAAGTCCCGAGCCAAAGCCGAGCCACAAAAGCAGGTTAGGCGACAAGGCCGTCAGCCGGTCTGTGAGGAGCAGCGGGGAGGGCAGAGGGCGAGGGGCCAGATCATTCTTTTTTTTTTTTTCCACACTCACTCTCTCTTCTCTCCACGATTATTGACCACCCCAGGGGCCTGATCACAAACCCTGCTTGGCCAAAGAAGCGGACACTTCGTCGGCTAGTGTGGCAAGTTGTGGGGAGTCCACCATGTTGATGCTGCCCGTGGAGGACACGTTGCTGAGGTGCCGTGGAGATGTGTCCCCAGACACCACAGGTGACTTGTACACGATTTCTGCTCCATGGTCCGTCTTGGCTTTGGCGTTCTCCCGGAAGGTCAGCTTGTGGGTCTCAATCTGCAAGAAGAGTAGGGTGAGATGGAGGTCAGTGCTGGAGGAAGCAGACAACCCTGACTGTCGACACACCAGTCCGTGGTGGCAGGAAGCCGCTCTCTTATTTATTTATTTATTTTCCTTCATTCACTCATTCACTTTTTTTTTTTTTTTTTTTTTGATACAGTTTTCTCTGTGCAGCCCTGGCTGTCCTGGAACTCGCTCTGTAGACCAGGCTGACCTGGAACTCAGAGATCTGCCTGCCTCTGCCTCTGCCTCCTGAGGGCTGTAAGGCATTCACCACCACACCTGGCTATACATTTATTCTTGAAACAGGCTCTCTCCTATAGCACAGGCTGGCCTGGAATTCTCTATCCAGCTGAGGATGACCTTAGCCTTTGGATCTTCCTGTCTCCTTGTCCCCAGCACTGGAATCACAGGTACATGCCACCACACCTAGTTCATGTAATGGCAGGGGTCAGACCCAGGACTCCCTGCATGCTAGGCAAGCACTCTGCTAACCAGCCTGCATCCCCAGGAGCCACCACCCTACTTATTTGTATTGTTCATTCTTGCTCACTTAGTTTTTATTAATTTATCTATTTATTTACTCTGAGACAGGATACCAATATTTAGCTCTGGCCTGCTTGTAACTCACTCTGCAGACCATTCTGGCTTGGAAATCACAGAGATCTGAGTGATAGGAGTAAAGGCGTGTGCCGCCACACCTGGCTGTTTGTCTAATCCTTTCATATTTGTGTGTGTGTGTGTGTGTGTGTGTGTGTGTGTGTGTGTGTGTGTTGTGCCCCAGTGCATATGGGGAGAGCAGAGGACAACTTGTAGGAGTTGGTTCTCTCCTTCTAACATCTGGGTCCTGGCCACCAAACTCAGGGCATCAGGCTTACTGCAAGCACCTTTACCTACTGAGCAATCTCATTGGCCTGGTTTGATTTTTTTTTTTTTTTTAAAGATCTGTTTATTATGCATACAGTGTTCTGCCAGCATGTATGCCTACATGCCAGAAGAGGGCACCAGATCTCATGATCAGATCTCAGATGCTTGTGAGCCACCATGTGGTTGCTGGGAATTGAACTCAGGACCTCTGGAAGAGCAGCAGTGCTCCTAACCTCTGAGCCATCTCTCCAACCCCCCTGGTTTGATTTTTAAGGCAATATCTTACTATTTAGCTCAGGTTGGCCTGGAACTAGCTGTCCTTATGAGTCCCTCCCTCTCAATTTCTGAGATTACAGGCTTGTGCCACCAAAGTTCAGGCTTAATACTTTGTTATTCCAGAGAGAACTTCCTCATGCCAATGGCTACTTATTCTACACCATTACAGCATCTGCATCAAAATCTATCTCCTTCCTGCAGATAGAAGTGGAGACAGTTCCATTTTTCTGCAACTACAATGCTGAGTATGAATAACCTTCAGTGACCTTCCACACATCATTTTACATGTGTATGTGTATTCTAAAAATGTAATGATTATTTATTTGTTTGTTTCTTTGTTTGTTTGTGCTGGGGGTGGAACCTGAGGCCTCAAGCACACTGAACACATTCTGTACTGATGCTTCACACCCCTTGATCTGGACTCTGTGCTTTGCTAGATTATTGCCAACTTGCTGCTAAAGGCATTGAAGGAGAAGCCGCAAGAGGGAAAAGGGCTGGCTGTAGAATCACTGGTACCAGTAGCTACCATGATACACAGACTTTTTGTCAAAGATTATTAAAGTATTTTCAGGTGGCACCCACTAGCACGTGTGCTAGAAGTTGTGATGCCAAGAAGCCCTTCCTAGAAAACGCTACCACAGGCCTGGGGAGACGGCTCAGTGGGTAGGAGTGCTTGCTCTGCAAACACAAAGGCCTCAGTTCGAATCCTCGGCACTCAAGTAAAGAAGCATGCGCAGATGTGCCCTGCCTGTAACTTGTAACCTCCGCATTTGGGGCTGGAAACAGGTACATCCCAGGAGCTCACTCATAGCCAGCCCAGAAAAAACAGCAAGCTTCCGGTTCAGTGAGACACCCTGTCTCAAGACAGTAAGATGGACAGTGATAGAAAGGCACCTGATGTTCTGCTCTGGCCTCTGCACGTATGTGCATGGGTGTGCTCACCTGCATACTCATGTACATGCAATACAAATGCGCGCGCATGCGCGTGCACACACGGTGCGGGGTGGAGACGCACAATGCTATAGCCAGGAATCCAGAGGGAAGCAGAAAGCATGAGGTGGCAGTTTGAGGCAGGTGTAACAGTCTTTACATATAAGGGGTGGACACAAAATGCCTCAACCTTGTTCTGGATCCCAGGCTTTGAGCCATGTGTGCACATATGTATGCTGCACACATACTGCATTTCCATACAACTTCGGAGGCCAGAGACCCTAGGTGAAGAAGAGCCCTTCTTGCTGGGTGCTTGAATGTGGACATAAAGAAAAATCAGGCCTTCATTTAGGCTACATGCATATACTGTTCTTTTTGATAAAGAGGGGCCTTCCATATTATTATTGTACTTGCAAGAAGCTTTGATAAAAATGTGCGTGTGTGTGTGTGTGTGTGTGTGTGTGTGTGTGTGTGTGTGTATGTTGCAGGGTCATTCTATTAGCTCCACCTGTCCAGACTAGGCTGCCCTCAAATTCATAGAGATCCTCTGCCTCTGCCTCCCAAATGCTGGGATTAAAGGCATGCACCATTATGTCTAGCTGTTTCTAGTTTTGTGACACAAGGTCTCATATATCCTAGGCTGGCTCCAATTTTGTGTAGCTCAGGATAACCTTGAAATCCTGATCCACCTCTCTCCAGTTTTCCAGTCCTGGGATACAGGGTCCTTCTTTTGTTCAGATCCCACCCCACATCTGGGGTGCAGGTATTTCTCTGAAGGAGAAATAGCCAAGAGGTTGCAGATCTGCCTAAATCAGGCCTCCAAGGGAGTCCTGCCTCCCCAGAGTTTCCTTCCCAAGCTGGTGGAGAACTCCCCGGGCCCAGGGAATCTCCAAGGCCTAAGTCTGTTCCAGCCCCACTGAGTCAGACTGAGGTAGAGCTAGGCCTGTGACTCCCTGTGGCACTCTGGGGCCAAGAGGCCCCATATGTGAGCAATAAATGGAGGCATTGCATTTAAACTGAGTGGTGTGTGGCAGAAATGGCGGAGCTCTGGCCTTTGATGAGGAGGCTTTCCCACCTTCCCAGAGAAGGGAGCCCTGCCTGGCAGCCCTCAGGTATGGCCTCCTGTCTTCAGCTTCTGACAGCTTCCAAGACTGAAGGGTCTCCTGCTTTGGAGCAGCAAAGGTCCATGTCCACTTTGGGGTCCTGAAGACCACAGGATCTGCCCTGAGAGGCCATCTCGGGGCAAGGCCCTCTCAGCCTGCTGGCTGTGTGTCCTGTGCTTTAACAGGTGCTTCACAGTAATACCAGGGGCTTTACATAAGCAGCAGATGCAGACAGGGAGCTGTGGGGACTTGCCAGCCAGGGGACTCCCAGGGGCCACCAACATGGCCAAGTAGAATGACAGCTGAGCCACCTTGGGTAAGTACCCTTTCTTCGGCTAGGCTAGGTCTGATTGCGGGACATTGCCTCTGTTCAGTCATATGCTGGGAGGACCCTGCCGAGGAGGCTACCTCCACAATATGGGGCCAGGCAAGTGTGGAGGTGGTTTATGCCGAAGAGGAAAAACAGGGCAGCCCAACAGTCACACCCTGCATTGAGTGCAAGAGGAGCTTGTTCAGAGCCCCACACACCTTTGTGTTCCCTGACCCCACGCACACCCGTGTCCACTGTATATCCACTCCTCAGCCTGGAGACCAGACACGGCTGGGGATTCCAGGCCAGCTGCCTCAGCATGAGCACCTCTCTTCAGAACCACTTGTTTTGTCTGTCTGCCTGGTGAGAATCTCATGTAGCACAGGCTGGCCTACTATGTAGCCGAGGGTGATCTTGAACTCCTGATCCTGCTGCCTCCATCTGGGATTACAGTTTATTCAGTGCTGGGGATGGGCCCTGGGCTCTGTGCACTCTATCAGCTGAGCCACACCCTCAGCCAGCATCACTGTTTTGCTCTAGCTTTCTGGTAACCAGTGGGAAAGATCTGTCTTTGGTCTCATGCCTTGTTCTTGGTACTCTGGGCTGAGAGTGAGAATCTGTCTCTAGCTAGTCCATATGGGACCCTCTAGGACCAGCCTTGTCCACTCCATTAACCCCCATATCCCCATGTGACCTCCCCATTTGTCCCTCTTTACCTTCTTATTCCCTCCTCCAGGGACGTGAGTGATGTTATCCAGGGAACCAATCTTCGACTGGACTCTGTCCTTGAAGTCCAGCTTCTCAGATTTCACTTCCACCTGGCCACCTCCTGAAACACAACCCACACAAGAGCCGCTTGCCATCTTCTGTGGTCTGGGGACTTAGCATGTATTAAATGAAGTCTCAGCCTGCAGAGCAGAGCGCCTGGGGCTGCTGGAGGCTTGATAAAAATTAGGTCAGATGTCACCATTCTGGAGGGGATCATTAGCTAATGTGCCCATACTGACTCCAACAGAGGCTGGGCCAGTGATCACAAGAACAGCCCACCCTCTGGGAGTTGCCAGGGCTCTACTTATGGAGGAGGCTTAGCCACAAGGCAGCCCTTGTAAGGGCTTCCAAACCACCTGCCTAGCCTCTAATCAAGATGCACATTGGATATTTATTCTACAAAATCTTCCTCCTGAAATGGTCCAATGGTACAGGAAGCTTGGCCAGGAGAAGGCATGCTAAACTCTAAACTGGATGCCTTCCAGCAGTGGAGATTTTCATATGATTGTCCTGTAAAGCAGAACCCCACAAGACCTTGGAGTGAAACTGCATGTCAAATGCACAGGGAGGAGAAACCCGAACCCCCCTTCTGCCTCTTTGACTTGGGTCACCACACTCGGGTGTGGCAGGAGGGGAGGTGACCGGTACTGCTGTTCTGGGAAGGGTGCTTTGTTTAAACAAAGTCACAGCAAGGATAGACAACAGCCCAGAATGGTCTCACGTTATAACTGTTGATGAAGTGGCCCCCCCCATGCTGGCTAGGACGAAGCTGAGATGTCCACAGAACTGGCCTTTGGGGACCCAATCAGTCCCATGGCTGGTCCTCTATTACAGGCTTTTCTGGAGAGCCACAGATGGAGTCTGGGACCAGCTTGTCCTCTCCCTCCACCCTTGTCTAGGCTGAAAAGGCCCTTCTCAGGAGCCAGCAGGGACAGTCACACCTCCCAGGCCACATAGCACTTTCACATTTACTGTTCACTGCCCAGGTTGGCCGATTCCAGGAAGCACCTGCCAGCCTAGCCAGCACCTTCCCATCCCAAAGCCTGCCTTCCTCAAGGGCTACCTGGTTTATGATGAATGTTGCCTAATGAGCCACACTTGGAGGTCACCTTGCTCAGGTCCACTGGCTTGTAGACTATTTGCACCTGTGGGTCAGAGAGGGTGGGAAGGAGACAGAGAATAAAGGGTTACATCACTAGGTGTGTAACACAATGCAAAGCCCGATGGACCACTTGTCAGTGGTTCCCATCAGCTACTGGATACACCCCACTCAGAGGAAAAAATGCTCCCCAAATCCAACCAATCCCCATCCCCCAGGATGCTGGGTCTTCACAAAGTAACTATGGGACCTGAACATCTTCAATCTCAGAAACCCAAGAGACTTCCATGGAAAAGCAGGGATATCTATTTAGCAGATACTTAAATAGAAAGACATAAATCCTTTCATTGAGGAAAGCCCGGCCACACGCAGTGGAGGAAGAAGTGATAGGCCTATGCAGCCTCCAGGTGCTCTCCTTGGAAGGGATTCAAAGAGGAGAGGCAACAAGGATGGGTGTGCTTCATCCGGGAAGCTTCCACAGGCCTGGACCACCAGTCGGCAAACAGGACCCAGGACAGCGCCACGGCTCAGGGCAAGAGCCGCTTGGTATCTGGGCACACAGTCTCCTGGGTATTTTCATCCTCTACTGAAAAGCGACACGGGGGGGGGGGGGGGGGCAGACACACAGCAGAAATCACAGGGTTAGTGTCTCAGCAAGCATGAGTGAGCAGACAGGACACACGGGGAGACCTGCCAGCCCAAGGGTCCTTCATGTGGCCCAGCAGCAGCGCCTGCTCTGAGGGACGACAGGTGCTTCCTGAGAGAATGCCCAGAAGACCACCCAGGCAGATGGGGCTCCTGGAAGCCAGTCTCTCAGAACTGTGGTTTACAGCTTAGATAGCTGGTCACTAACTGCCACCTTCCAAGTCCCATGGGTCTCCTATATAGACCACAGGTAGGGTCATTCCAGTGAGGGAGAGGGGTGGCCTCATGTGTGAGAGTCAGCAAAGCAAAGTGGATGTTCTACAGAGGTGTAAATGAACAAATCGCTCTCATTTTCATGGATAGCTGTGCTGCTGGTGGTGGTGGTGGTGGTGGTGGTGGAGTGTGTGTGTGTGTGTTTTGCTAATGGACCTAATGGAAGAGGAGGGCTGTGGCCTCACATGTCAGTGTGCTGGGGTGTCAGCCTGCCCCTGTGAAGGTGGGTGAAGAGCAGATGATCCCAAAGACTTTCTACAAACAGATCCAGGGTATCATGGGAGTTCTAGGGCGTTGATGATGGGACAGCCAAGGGGTTGGCTCCCTGACAGGAGCATTTGCCCTCTGCAGCCATGGGAGCTAGAGACCTCCAAGAAGGGACAGGGATGCTACAGGGACCAGAGCCTCACTCTTCCCTCTGGCCCAGGTAGAGTCCCTTGAGAGTCAGTACCAGGATGTGGCAGAGGTAAGAGATGTTGGAAGCCTGGAATGGCCAGAGGAGAAAGGAATGTACGGGGCCTGGAGAAGCAGCTCTGGAGAGGAGGCCACAGCTCAGCCAGGAGGTACAGATGGAGGAGCCTGCTGCAAGTCCTCCACCCTAGAGTGAGAGCAAGCAGCAAGCCAGATGTGCAGCCCAGACCAGGGATCCTTCAGCCCGAAATGCCAGAGGCTATAACCACCAGCCCCCTCCCTTGAGAGCCTTTCTCTACAGGTCCATCCTGTAGTCAACAGTGGCCACAGGCCTAGGACAGCCGTCATGGCCAGCCCAGGCTATCTTGTGATTCTGTATAAGGTGGTCACGGGCTAGTTCACAGGCTCACACACCGCTGCACACATTACAAAGTTCCCTGATAGCCTGCCCACTGGAGCCTCATCAGGCAATCAGCATGTGACCAGAGCTGCCCTGAGCTGGCTCTTCCCAACTTCCCCTGCAGGAGCATCCGCCCTTTGCAGCCCACTGGAGCCAGAGCCTTCAGCCCCAGCAGCACGTCAGACATGAGCCAACCCAGACATCCCTGCCTTTCCTCCCCAACCACAGCAGGCCTGGGCGGGGAAGTCAGCGTACCCTAAATGACAACATTCAAGGGCCCAGGGACAAAGACAGCAATGGGAGGCGTTAGTGACCATCTCTTAGCCCCACCCATCTCTTTCCAGAACAGTTTATTGAGTGTACACTGGGAGAGCGTCAGGCTGGGCAGTAACTACGGTGTGGCCGAAGGCTGGGCCTCTCTTTCTGAGGCAAAAAAAAAAAAAAAAGGGGTGGGGGTGGCAGGAGTGGCGGGGAGTGGAGGACAGAGGAAATGGCAGACACTGTGAGTAAGCGTGAGAAGCAGCAGCCATAGGGCCAGCACTTGCTGCTCTGGGGCCAAGGGTCCAAGAGTCAGAAGGCAGGGCAGGTGCCAGGGCAGGAGGCAGAAGCACATTGCAAGAATAAACCCTGTGGGCCGAGACAGTTTCTGGGAAGAGCCCATCCCAATGTTCCAGCAGTCACAGGACTGAGCCAGCAGGAACTCTCTCTTGGAGAGCCTGGGCCCCTCCTGGGACTGACCCAGAGCTGGGGATGAGGGAGCTGGCCAGGAGAAACCTGAGGCCAGTTTGCATATCCTGCCCTGTGGGCACAGGCCAGCCTGAAGGACAATGGAGTTTCTAAGCCCATCGAGGGAGCCTGAGAACATCTCACACAGACTCACTGGGGACAAGCTGGGTCCACAGGGGTGTTTAGAGGAGGACAATTTAAAACCCTAAGCAGCCTTTCTCTGGCAAACTGAATTCGGACAACAGATACCACCCATGACCTTTCTATTAGGCTCTTTGCAACCAGAGTCCGGGGGTGGGGGGGGTTGGCAGAGGGGAGAGCTGGTTTTAAATTTTAACTGAGGCTTAGGAAGTGCTTCCTCTCTTAAAGATGGAGACTCAGACGAGAAATAGAGGGTGACTAGGGTGGCTAGGGCCCTTTCTGCCCTTGACATGGGACAAAAGTCCTTCGTGTCCTCTAAGATCATGTGGACCATCCATCCACAGCACAACCTGTTCCAGAGATGAGGGAAGAGGTGACAGCCAGTCTTGGGTGCCACGGGCTTCAGTCCCACTTCTAGTAGGCTATTGGGCTCCTAGGGACACGGGCATGGTACTGTGGGGACCCAGCTTCTCAGGGAAGGGCCAATGGGAGCCAGCTGTCGGCCCTATTCTGCCGGACCCTCCATTGAACATGGGGAGGGGAGTCTGGGGACAGCAGATGTAAGTGTAGGGACACAGGAGGCCCCGAGCCTGCGGTGATTTATTCTGTGCAATGTCTCACAAGTACACACTCAGACACTTCTCACACGGAAGGCTGCAGCACACTGCACGGACAGTGTGATAGTACTCACACTGCCGCCGCCCGGGACGTGTTTGATATTGTCCTTTGAGCCACACTTGGACTGGACGTTGCTAAGATCCAGCTTCTTATTAATTATCTGCACCTTTGATAGCCAAAAAAAAGAATGAGTGATGACCACAGCCAGAGCATGGACCCCTGACCTGTGGGCTGCTGGGGAGAACCAGGTCTGAGCCCCGCCTCCTCGGGGGATGCAAGGAAGCTGCCTGGGAAGGCACACTGCAAACCCGCTCCACTGGGAGATCACGAAACATGACCGGACACTCGAAAGCAGGGGTTCGGGAGGCTGCCAGGTTGGGGGGGCACTGACAAGTATAAATAGGGAGTCCCCTGTGTCAAGTTCTCAGAAGAAAAACCACAAAACCCCAAACACCCACACCAGCGCAAAACAACGTATATATATGATTCCCTGCCGCTGAAGAGTTGGAATGTTAAAGGTTCCCAGCCAAATTATCTTGAGCTGAGCTGGTGAGATGGCTTAGTGAGGGTATAGACAGCTGCCACCAGACTCCCACATGCATGCAGTGGCACACACACACACACACACACACACACACACACACTCACACTCACACACACTCACACACTCA
>CABHPP010133919.1:0-47249 GCA_902168425.1 Peromyscus attwateri
TTTTTTTTTTTTTTTTACATAAAGTTTCTTTCGGATAATTATATTTAAGAGTCTTTAAGGTGGTGTTAGGTTTAACAATCACTTTAAACAGTTTGACAGAAATTAAAGGAGCTTGGGCTCAAGTGATGAATTGTCTTCATATGAACTGAGATTCCACTCACGGTTTTGATTTTTAATTAAATAGTGGGTAAGAGAAATGAAATGCATGGTTGCACGTTAGTTCAGGAATGGGGGTAGTTGACAGGGAATTTTTGTTTGTGGTTGAAACTGAGATAGTATTTCATTACTGGATTAGCTCTGGTCAGAGCAAACTGAAAATGACTAATATTCACCAGTCTACTAATGTTAAAAAAAGCAAAACTGTAAACTTAAGTTATGAATTGATAAGTCTAGAATAAAAAATTAATTGACATTCTAGAATAAAATCTCAATCACTTTGTGAGTCCTGATATTTCTGAGATGCGGATGGGTAGCAGCCATCTTAGAGGGTGGATGGGAATGCAGTCACTGCGTGTGCTCAGCCAGGCACTCACAGGGTCAGTTGCTGCTGTGCAGACTGCTTGAATCTCATGAGTACATTTCTTTCTTAACTATCTCTTGGGCCTTGTCCTCCTGTTGCTTGTCCCTGTCTCCTACAGAGCAAGGTCCCTGGTCTCAAAATTCCCTGGGGCAGGCAGGTTTCCTTTCTAGAAGCTTGTTAGGGAAAGGACAGTGGCTTGTCCTGAGTTTTCTGCATGGCACATACCTGCCAGATGCCTTGCAGAGTCCCATCTGTGTGACAGGAGGGAAGCAGGACTTACTAGGCACCACTTGATGTTGCTAATATTGCAAACTTCTGCGTTTTTACCCTTCTTGGATTGTAGCGTTTATTAGTGGAGTATGTGAGACTTTTACCCTGGGCCTTGGGCTTGCAGGGCCAGCTCTGTACCCCTGGACTGTGTCTGTAGCCCAGATAGTCTTAGGGTTGAGTCCTTGGGTATTTATGTCTCCTAGGAGTCTGAGGAGAGACGTATCTAGAGTAGCCTCTTTAATGACTTTTTCTCTGTAGAAGCCTTGACACTTGAAGTACTGGTGTCTTCTCAAGGTGACTTTTAACACATAAGGAGAAACCTCTTGCACATTCAACTTTGAAATTTATTGGTTCTTCCGAAAACGACTTTCTCTTTGTCTCAGCCACATGTTAAGCACAGTGGTGCCTATCTTTTTGGTAAAAGTTACTGCCTGAATATTTTCAAGTTCTGAAAATAAGTCAATTGAAAGGAGCTCCACGCTGGAGCTCAGTTTTTATTGCATTAAAAGGATCTTTAGGAGGAAATCTGATTAAGAATTGTTACTGTATTTTGGGAAAGATATTTTCTTGTTCTTTTTTATGTACTGGAGATACTTGGAGGGCCTTGTAGATGCTAGGTGAGCATCCTTTCACTGAGCTACATCACTTTTTACTTCTTAAAAGCTACCCAGGCTGGCCTTGAAAACTCTCTTGCTTCAGCCTCTAAGTAGCTGAGATCACAACATGCATTACTAGCCTAACTTCCTCCCTCTCTCCCTCCCTTCCTCCTCCCCTCCCTTATTCACTCCATCTTTGAGATAGTTTATTGGACTGTTCTTTATCAGTCACGTGAGTATTTGATTATAAGGACTTCATGGGTATTCTAGCTTAATTAAAACTATAATCATAGAAAAGACTGAGAAATACAATAATTTTTACAACTTTTCAAATTAATTTGAGTGATTTAGTAAGACTTATGTAGTAAAACTGACTAAAGCTGAAAATTTTAATTTTAAGTATATGATTTATCCCAGTGTGCTTGCAAAAGAAACTACATTCTTTCTTACTCAATTGACAGGCTTCTTGCTTTCAGAAAGTTACTTTGTTCAATGGTTGCCTCTAGATTATGACATTTGAGAGTTTTAGAAAAGGGGGTTTATAATATTTGGTTGTTGGAAATACATAGGAATCAAGGAAACATACAGGAAACATACAGGAATTGTAATGAAGTAAAATTTCAGAAGATTGTGCAATTGTTTTTCATCTGGATTGGAGACTAACAAGGCTACATAGGCACATGACGATTTAGGTGGGCTTGAAGAATTTCATATCTCATTGACAGGTTCATCCTATCTGGAAAGAAATACTGGGGGGAGTCAAAGGTATATGGCCTAGTTCAGTGATTGAGGTCGGAATGCAGGATTCCTTAGTTGACAGGAAAAAGTCTGCAAACAATACATTTGATTGAGTTCTTTTGATGATGTGCTAAGGAGGGGAAGGCATTTTGTCACCCTTGGGGAATCTGAGCATGCAGAATTTGAACTTGGTGCTGGATGGGTGGCAAAGGGATGTGGGAGCTAAAGGGTTGTTAGTGTCCATCCAGCTTGGAGGAGTAGGTGCTACATGGGTCGTGATGCCACTGGCAAAGATGGGAATAACAGATCAAGTACAGGCAGGGAGTGAGGTGGGAAGCATGTGGTTGGTAGTGATGATCAAGTTTTGGGCAGTGTTGAAAGTACCCTGATAGTTTACTTTGAGGTGTTGAGCATATTTCCAATATAACTTGCAATTGGAGTTGAGGTATTCTGTATGTGATCATGTCTTCTTTCCCAGAATGGATTTTGGTTTTGGCTACTTTTATTCTCTATGGTCTGGTAGTTGGTGGTTGTAATTGTCATCTGTTGGATGAATTTTGTGTAATTTGATTTGTGTTGCCAGAATGCTTAAGTCATGGGATTGTGAAAAATAAAGGTTAATAGGTCTTCTAGCTGTCCAAAATTTGTGATGACAGAATACCATAGAATGTGACAGATGACATGCACTGTGTTTTAGACTTGAGCCTGAAGTTACTTTAGTCCAGAGTAATGTTTCATTGTTTTGTTTCCCAGTGTTTCAAAGTTCTTTGTAGTTGAATTATTTTTTACTTATTGTGACTAGTTAGTGCAAGGTTAAATCCTAGTTACAGCATGTCAGCCTCTGTGAGATGCCTTCTGGAATTCTCAGGGTCTTCTGCAGACATGGTCACAGCCTGTTCTAGCTATTTGGCTTATAAAAATTATTAGATAAGACTTTAAGGACATTGTCCCTAAAAACAGTTTCAGAGATTAATGACACAGAGATCCTTTTTAGGGCAAGTCTGTTCTGTACACTTCTGGCGTGTTTACAATTTTGTATCTTTGGCAGTTTTTTTGTTTACAAGAAGTAAGTTATTGATTTATTTGGCTTTTTTGAGGCAGGGTCTCATAGCTCTGGAAGTAGCTTGTGGTTGAAGCTGACCGTTTACCTCTACATTTTAAATCCTGGGATTACAGGCCAGGCCTGTGCCATCACACCTGGCTAATAAGTTATTTTTGATAGCCTTATTTTATTTATCTCTCTTTAGATCTCTGTGCTTTTTTATTTTTACTTTTGAGATTATAATGTAATTACAACATTAATTATAATATAATTACTCCCCTCCCCTCCCTCCACATCCTCATGTATATTCCTCTCAGGTTGTCTTCAAATTGATAGCCTCTTTTTTATTAGTTGTTGTTGCATGCATATGTGCACATACATATATATCCCTAAATATAACCTGCTCACTTAATATGTTCATTTAGATAGTTTGTCAAACAAGTCATGTCAGAATTGTATAAACAGGTTCACAGATGTTCTTGCTTGTTTTTCATTTCAGTAGTTATTGTAGTTTTAGTAGGAAGCATATACATGTCAAAATTTGAGTTTCTTTATTTTTACTATTGCAGATACTGTAAGCTTATGCCAGATTATGTGGACTCCAAATTCATCTGTTTTAAGCTAGCTGCTGAGCTCTTGGCATTGTGTATAAACCAGTGTTTTCAAAAGACAGTTTGGAAAGAAGTTGGTGAGAAGGCTGACTCTTGCAGGGAGTGTGTGTGCTGTGCATGTGGCTGTGCTCATTCTGAGGCAATTAGCTGAGTGAGTGATAGCAAGATAACCTGTAGCAGCATGTACAGTGTGCACCCAAGGGAGAGCTGTATTAAATGATACGATATCTCTTTCTGCAGAAAGGTAAGAAGTTCCTTCAAGACTTGTAATAATTCTAAAATTAAACCAAACCCATATAATTATAATTTGTAACAATCAGGAACAGAAATTACTGTTAAAAAGGTTATATAGGATTCTATTTTAAAAAGGTTATATGGAGGCTATTAATATTTCCTTTTGTACAATTAAACTTTTATTTCTTCTAGTCCAAGTGGTAAGAAGTTCAGAAGTAAACCTCAGCTGGCAAGGTACCTGGGAAATGCCGTTGACCTCAGCAGTTTTGACTTCAGAACTGGCAAGATGATGCCTAGTAAATTACAGAAGAACAAACAGAGACTGCGGAATGATCCTCTCAATCAGAACAAGGTTGGTAAATTTACTCACAGCGTAGACATGCGCTTCCCAAGCTCTTCAGAAGGGTTTCATATGCCATTGAGATCGCCATTGTCTGAATGTCTTTCCCCACTACAGAGTATTTGAAAACTTACAAGTGGGATTTACTTTTCTCTATTTGGAAGTACTTGAACAGAGAAAGTGTAAGTAATTGTGCATAGTAGAAAACAACATTTCAGTATGTCGATAGACCACTAACATGTACTACACTTTGTGATTTTTTTTTTGAAGTATTTTTTTCTGTTTGCTAAAAAGGGGCAACATTACCACATAGTGTGTAATTGCATAGTAATTGTGAAGTTCAAAATTTGAGGAGAGGCAGTGTGACTTTGACTTTGATGATGTCGATGACACTGACTCATAGATGTTATTTTCATCCTCACAGATTTTTTTTCACTAGCCTTTAATTTTTTGGAGTTGCTTGGTTGATTATTCCATAGCTATATAAACAAGTCACATTTGAATATGTTAATTTGATTAAAGCTTCAATATCTTTACAAAAAAAAAAAGCTTCTATTCTTCCATGGACAACTGGCCATGTGTGACCCACAGACAACTCCTTGACTTGGTTCCTCTAGGTAGGTTACTACCCTTAGTGCTGAGTCAGGAGTTGAGGTGGACGTCACCACTGCAGATGCCTAAGTCAATGATTTCAATGACTTTGTTATCAGTTGTTAAAGGCTTTCATTCCTCTAAATTTTATTTAGAGTCTGTATTTGTGTGTTACCATCACTGCTTTCTCACAACCATCCTGTGAAAATAAGAGTGAAAAGTAGAGGCATTTCATAGGATTTGACTGATGTAACCCCCCAGACCGTCAGAAGTACAGCAGGCCTTGCACTCAGGAACCAGGCTTTGCCTCAGGCAGGCGTGGGCTTGGTGAACTGGCTGTGCTGTGTGTTAGCTGATACAGTCTATCATAGTGTAATATCTGATACAGATAGACAACTTTCTGAAGTTGAAGCTTCTGGAACACCTGAAGTCTTTTGTAGAATAGAGAAATAAAACTTCTCCCATAGCATTATTGTGAAAAAGAAGTAAGAATTTCCATAAAAACACTTAGCAGAATATTGACGCCTGCTGTTTCCTTTCCCCCCTCCTAAACTGCCCCTTCCTTCCGTAAACTGTAGCCAGCTTGCTGAGCACCAAGCTACCCTGCCTGCTTAGCGTAGTGTTCGTATAGGAAGCTTTCTGGCTGAGCTCTTTTCTTCCTTGTCTTTTCCTTTTCTGAAGCACATAGACGCACCAGTGTACCTGTGTGTATGCATATATATGCATATGTGTATATGTGACAGTTACGGTTTTCTAAAACTGACATTTTAAAACTCTAGCCACAGTGCCACCTGCACTGTGAATTTAAACTATTTATGAAAGGAAGAGAATGCTTTTAAATTATCCTGTTGTTTCCAGAATTTGATTTTAGCCTCATTCAATGTAATTTGAAGCTTTACTTCCTGACAGTTATGGTTCATTCAAAACGAAACACTAATTCGTCTCTAGTTTGTGTGCACCTTTCTGCTCTAGCTGCTCTGGACCACTCCTCACCCTGCAGTATGGCATGCGCTTTCAGGACCTGCTTGCTTCTGTGCTGTTCCCTCTGCTTGGAATGTGCTTCCCCTCCCCCCTCCATCTGGCGAACTCCTCAGCTGAGGCTCCACTCCATTGCCTGCATCTCTGGGAATCCTGTCCATTCTTCCATGGTGACTGCTGTGCTTTGCCATTGTGTTTGTGCCTGTACTTCAGCTAGACTGTGAGCTCCTTGGGAGCAGGGACTCTGTTTTGTTTTTGTTTTGTACAGTAACTCAAAACCTTACACATAGTAAGTAGCCTTGATGTTTGATTTACTAGCCACCCGATTCTAGATGGTGGTAATAAATGTTTATTTAATAAAGTCATACAACACAGGTTTGGAAGTGCCCTTTGTTTTCATTGTTTTCTGACATTCTATGTGAAGTTTATGGTGCCTGGTCTTGCCTTGATCTGATTCTTAAAAGTTTTAGGTAAGTAGCCATGGTGGGAGTTGTTGCAATTTTTTTTTTTTTTTGGTTTTTTGAGACAAGGTTTCTCTGTGTAGCTTTGCGCCTTTCCTGGATCTTGCGCTGTAGACCAGGCTGGCCTTGAACTCAAAAAGATCCTCCTGCCTCTGCCTCCCGAGTGCTGGGATTAAAGGGGTGCTCCATCACCGCCCGGCAAGTTGTTGCAATTTTAAAAACAGACTCCCTTTGGGAGTAACACTATCATTACAAGCAGAGAACGTACTTGTGGTGTAGTTAGCTGATGTTTTTCGTGACAGTACTGCATAAGCTGGGAAATGTAGCTGACAGAAATCTTGATATGTAGTAAGCTCGGCTATAATACATTTTTCATTTTTTTTAAGTTTTAAAATATTTTTGGAACTGGGGATAGTCAACAGTTTAAGTTTTTAAACAGGATTGACCGACTGTAAACTCTGATCTTGATGTATGTCTTCTGTATTGAAGAAGTTATTGCTAATGAATGGTATTTTCAAATGTAAGGTCTTTGCAAAGTGGTTTTTAATTCCATTCGAGTGGGTCAGTAGGATGGAGTGGGCATTGGCTTTGGATTAACACACACTGCAGTTTTTGTACTTGTTTTTGCTTTTCTCAAATTTAGTCTTACTCTAACCTCCCAAGTGGATTGCATTCTTGCTTTCATTACACTTTATTGATTTTTCACTGCTATAATTATTTGCAGGCAGCCTCATCTCTCAAGGTGATAAAATAGTTGAAATGCCAAGTGGGTTACTGAAGATCTCACTGGAGCTAATGGGGGCAGGTGGCTCACAATAATGTGAAAGGGACCAACTAGGGTGTGGTGAAGTGATGGCAGTTTTCTCACAGTGGAGCATTCTGGCATGGAATTCTGTTAGCTGTAGCCATACATATGGCCAATGTGTGGCTGTGTATGCCTGGTGCTTACCCTGTTGGACAGCACAGTTTTAGAATGAAAAGGCAAAATCTTGGTTTCACATGTAAAATATTTTTGTGCGTGCACGCGTGCGCACACACACACACGCACACGCACACACATACATACAGAGAAAGAGAGGGAGAGGGGGAGAGGGGGAGAGGGAGAAGGAGAGGGAGAGAGAGAGAGAGAGAGAGAGAGAGAGAGAGAGAGAGAGAGAGAGAGAGACTTTTCAAAGATACCTCAAAGTTTCAGATATAGGATTTGACATTTTATGGAGGCAGTAGAGGCAAGATAGTAATTTTGGGTGGGTGAGATGGCTAAGCAGTTAAGGGCCCTTGCTGCCAGGTCTGATGATGTGAGTTCCGTTCCCGGACCCATGTGAAGGTGGAAGGAGAGGGTGCACATGTGCATGTGTGTGTGCACACATACACAGAGAGGGAGGAGAGAGAAAATAACTTAAAAATTTAAAACAAGATAATTTCTAAAATTTAGTGGAGATCTGGGGTGAGCTACATTAGGTTGTGAATGCAGAGCACATTTAGGGGACTCGGGAAGCTTGCTTCTTTTAAATTCTACATTAAACTGAATTCTTTATGTTTCTGTTTTTAATACTGTAATATAAATGTTTTAGTAATGAAGCTACAAAACAAAGTATAAATACTCTGATGTTAACATGCCCTACAATATATTTTGCAAGTTGCTTGCAATAAATATTATAAGGAACAAGCCTTTTTCTGAGTTTAACTTCACAGTACTGCCACTACCTTGGAAGGACACAGTTCTTTCACTGCCTTTCTGTGGGACTTTGGAAAATAAAAGCATCCTGTTTCTTTGGGAGAGGTCAGTTCTGTGTCAGATCTGCTGTCTTTGATTCCACATGAATTATCTTGGGCAGTGAGAGTAGTTAGTATGTTAGTGTGATTACAGGCATAGACTTGGATAATGTATGGCTGTATCCTAGATACTCAGATACATGGAGAAGATACTTGTTTCTGTTATTCTCACAAAATAATAAGAAGTACAGTTTATACCTCAGTAATGTAACTTGCGGGCAATAGCTATAGAGTTTAAAGAAACTTGTAAGGTGGTGGGTGATTTGCACTTTGGTTTAGACTTAGTATGCAGTGTGGAGACTGGATTGGAAAAGGGTGAAGCTGGAAGTAGGCAAGCTGATTGGGCTTTTTGAGCCCAGAAAAATAATGGGCCTAAATTAATACCTTGACAGGAGGTATAGAAAGAGAAGAACCAAGAGAAATAAGTAGCTTTAAGGGCCCACTGGTCACAGGGAGAGAGACTTGATGCTTTCTAAAATTGTGGCTTTGGTCACTGCTGTAGTTTGGTTATAATTTGTCTCCTAGAGGTCCTTGTCTGGAGACTTGGCCCTCTACTGTGATTTTGAGGTGGACAAACTGTTGGCAGGGTGGCCTAGTGGAGAGTGTAAGTAATAGGGTTCCACTTTTATAATGAATTAATGCCAGCTTGGTGGAGCGGTGTGGGTTTCATAGGCACAGCAGTGGATTGTTATCAAAAGGTCAAGCCCAGCACTTCTCTGTTCTCTTGCTTTTCTGCACAGACCCCCCTTATGCTCCTTATGCTTGTAGACTGCTCCTGTGACTTGTTGCAGTAGCCAGAGGCCCCTCACTGGATGCTGGCACCAGGCCTTGGGCTCTCCAGGAAACAGGGTTGTGAGCTCCATGAACCCTGTTTAAGTTGCCTTAGCCCAGGGTATTTTGGTTAGCCGCAAAAAGTAGAGTCAGTCAGCCATGTCCAGGTGTGTGTGAAGTTGTCTGTAGGGTGGTAGGTGGCAAGGGGAGAGCGAGCCTGTGGGAAGGAGTGAAGCTGGTGGAGTTACAGCAGTTGTGTTTCTTAGGTTTCCAAAGGGGGCGCATGTGGGTTCTCATGATTGTTCAAGGGTTCCCGCCCTAGTGATTTGTCACTTGTGTCCAGTGTAGAGACAAGTAGGATGGGTACTTTTTCACACTGCAGAATGCAGATGAGATGAATAAGAAGTCCTGTGGAAAACTGAAAAGGACTTTCCCAAAGGTAAGAGCAAAGTCAAGAAAATGTTGTGTTACAGAAGCATAGAAAATGCTTTTGTTAATGCCATGGAGAAATCAAGGAGGGTGAAGACCACATCAGAATTGGAATGGACCTGTTGATCTTTATGTAGTCAATTCCCAGGGATTGAAAGGCCAAGAAAGCGTGTTATGCCTGGTCTTTGAAAGTTTTATAATTTGGATTTATTATTAGTGAAATAATGTGGGGAAATGGTGGAAGGATACCCAGTGAGAAACATTTCCCTCCTGCTTTTGTGTTTCAGCTCCACAACTCTGTTCTCTTCCCTGCAGGACAGGATTAGGATTTTTTTCTTCCTTTTTGTGCGTTCATTTAGGTCATATGCAATCATAAACATACTGTATTTGCATATTATATGTTCATGTTTTAACTTCCCTATAAAATGATTAGAATGACTTTCTCTAAATATTGAAAGACAGCTTGGAAGGAACCAGAATGAGGATGCAGGATTGTAACTTGAGGGTGCATGTCTCAGAAACTTCTAGGATCCTTCCAATTGTGTGCTATACTTTGGGGTGGGGGGTTGTTTCTTCTACAGAAAGTTTATCTCCATCAGAATCTCAAAGGGATCTATACTTGAAAAACTTAACCATTTTTTTTTTTCTAAAGCAGAAAGGAGAGCCAAGGTGTGAGGGGAAAAGAGGGGCCAGGCCATTTGATATAGCTCAGAACAGCCGTTTGCCTGATTGTGGACTTCCCAGTTACTGAGTAAATGACTAGGGGTTCTGTGGTCAATTCACCATCATGACAGTGCTTTGTATGGGGTATTGTAAGAACTACCCCTTAACTTCAACCTTCCCAGGATTTCCACTTCAATAGAACCCAAAGAGAATATATCTCTTGACCTATAAGAGAAAGTGACTGGAGTCTTTCCCTAAGACCCCTGCGCTCTGTGTGTGCGTTTCTTGCTGGTTGGAGTGTCTTTCAGTGCCTGTAGGTGTAGTTGGGTAGAGAGGGAGTGGATACTCCACGGGTGATAGAATTAGGAAGACATGGAAGTCTTTTCAAGGAGTTACTAGTGTTTATATTAAGTGTGGGTCTATATTGAATATGGAGTGCTATTAATTTGATATGAAATGGAGAACAGTGGAAGTGAGGAAACAGTTTTGTCTGGTAAGGAATGGCTAAGACTTAGGAGATGTGTGGTGCTGAACATAATGGAATTATTATTGGGATTCGCTAGCAAATTGGATGTAGAGAAGGACAGAAGACTTGAGCTGAGCCCTTGTATTTTAGATGGAGGGGGTGGATTAGTTTGCTGTTTACTTAGATCACCTTAGGTGAAGATGAAATAAGGATGGATAGAAGTGAACTGATGATGCCAGTTTGAGGTTCCTGGAATACTCAGATGCCAATGCCCTGTGCAGTGGGTACACTGAACTAGAACAGAGGTCAGCCAGAAAGTCATTGGCACACGTAATTTTCCAAGTAATGAGTCTGGTGAGTCCCAGACACAGGCAGAGATACAGGATCAGCCCTGAGAAGCTCCATAGTTTGGCTAAAGCAGACGGAATCAGCAAAAATGGGTCGAGAAAAAGATGACTAATTAGGTAGGGCAAGTGAGAGAAGTACATTGCAAAAATAGAATTGCTGCTGTTGAAGGATTGACCAGAGGAGGACAAAGTTTTATTGATTTTGACATTTTAATTACGTGTCTGTTTTGAGACCAGGTTTCTACATAACCTTCAGTGCCCTGGGTCTCACTATGTAGACCAGGCTGGCCTTGAACTTACAGAGATCCATTGAGATTAAAGGTAGCATGCATCACTGTGCCAAGCTTTAGTGAGCTTCAGAACATAATTAGGTCTTGTGAGAACAGAAGCCAGATTGGATAAAATTTGTCAGCAAGGACAGTTATTTCAGGAAATTTTCTTAGGTAAGATAGAGAATCACTAGATGAGAGATGAAAGAGACACCACTTTGGTTGAGCTCTGTCTCCTTTTAAAGATTGGAATGGTTAAAAATATGGCTTATGGGAGAGTAGAAATTGTGGAGATCAGAAAAGGGAAATGTGTTTGCAGATGACAAGACCATGGAACTGTACTAGTTAGGGAAGAATGTGGAAGGCACAGGAAACTGTAAGAAAATAGTCAATTGATGGAGATTTGGGGGTCAGAAAAGGCAGAAAGCAGTCCTTAGACTTGAGCTGCAGACTGGAAGTAGAGAATTGAGACTCAAATGCATCACTGAGATGTGGAGCTAGAGTTGCTGTTTTTTGACAAGCCTGTGACTAATGTCAGATAGGTGAGGTCTGGCAGGGGAAGGTCAAGGACTCGGTTTTGGATGAGTTACTCATGGATGGAGGTCGTTAGAAATGAGGACAGAATTTGGGATGAAAAAGACAAAGCATAATGACCTGAAAAAGAAAAGCGGGTAAAGGGCGGAGTAGCCAGATGCCATGGGCTCTGTAGAAGCTGGTTCCTTTGAAGGCGGAACATCGAGAAGTGGTTAGAAAGTAGTAGGGAGAGCAGAAAGCTCCTTCCTGGTCCTCAATACACCGAAGGGCTGGGAAAGGACTGGAGATGGCTCGGGGTGGGCGCTTGCTGTGCGAGCCTAGTGACCTGAGTTCAGCCTCTACCTTACATAAAGATGACAAGAGAGAACTGGGCTGCTTCTGACCTCCACTCACGTGCCCTGTCCAAGCACACCCCCATAATAATAATACAAATAATTAAAAAAAAAATTAAATGAGCTTGCTGTGCAGCTCAGTGATAGAATGAGTCCAGGGATTATTTCTTTTACATTTTAAACTGGAACCCATAATATTCCTTTTCATATTTCAATACACATCTTACAGCTTACATTTAATTATAATGTTTTCCTTTAGTACTTTTAAGTTCAAAACAGAAAACAAGACTACTCAGGCTAGGGCTCTGTTGTGTAGGGCCAAATGTGTGTTGGCGTTTTGCCTCTAATTAGCTTATTGGATGGAATTTTCAAAGTGTGGGCAAGCATGATTCTCAACTTGGAAATAGTGTAGAGAAAGTCTCAGGAGGTGATACTTGAGTGGAGTGGTAAGTCACCCATTAAAATGCTAAGTGCTGTGCAATGAGCTAAGTAATGCGCAGGGGACTAGGTGATATTTCAGGTTGAATGGTAAGAACAAGTTTTTCTGCTGGCAATTTTTAGACTGAGTTCTGAGTGATAAGTGACCATTCTTTAAAAAAAAAAAACCTTGAGAGGAAAGCATTCTATGCAGAGGAAAGAGCCAGTGCAAACTCTAAGAAAAGATGCACCCAGTGTGTGAGGCCAGAAAGGTCAAGGTGCTGGAGTTGAGTGAGTGCAGAGTGGTACCCAGCTGAGAACAAAGCAGTAGTCTACTCAGTCTATCAGGGCTCAGTGCTGCACAGGGAAATGGTGCAGCGTACTGTTGGAAGGTCCTTGTGGAAAGTCATAGGCTGGTTGTAGTCACATGTGGAGAACATGTTGTAGAAGAGTAGAAATAGAAGCCAGGATCTGTATTAGGAGCTGTTAAAACTATCACACTTGTCCAGACAGAGGTGATGATGACTTAGGCAGTTTAATGAATAAAAGAGAAAAAATGAGGTAGCAAAGGAAAGTGGTCAGTTAGTATTCTCTTGTCCAAAGAATTTACGGTTTTCTGTTAACGTACAGAAATACCCTTAACAAATGGGTAAAGTATATTTATCCTAATGAAAGAAGTTATTATTAGTAGCATTCCATATTTATGGCTAAGTTGAGTTGTGTATTTAGAAATTTGGGTAGATAAATATTGTTAGGAATTAAAAAAAAACAAATTGTAGGCTTGCTGACGAGGATAATTTGTTCAGTATATTGTTAGGTTTATCCAACTTTTTGGGATTCACATGTTCCCCACTGTGATAGAAACTTCTGACAAGGCCTGGGCTTGGCTTTCAAATGAATAATGGAGGCAGATTTGAGGATATGGTTGTGTGTGCTATGGCATTCACATGATTTTATTTGGATACTCAGTTTTGCTAATAATTTCATTAAAATTTATAGGTCTTAGCCCAATTTTGTAGACCTAGAATCTGAGGTCATTGTGTCATACAGAAAAGCATTTGTGTTATTGTTTCCACAGTTCTCCCAAGGACACAGACACATGGTAAACAATGTTACATTCCCAGGAGCTGGAGTTATGGGTAGTTGTGAACTGTCTGAAATGGGTGCTGGGAGAACTGAACTTGGGTCCTGCAAGAGCAGTAAATGCTCTTAATTGCTGAGCCATATGTACATACATACACACACACACACACACACACACACACACACACGCCTGCCTGCCTGCCTGCCTGCCTATATATATATGAGTTTATGTGCATCACATGTATGCAAGAACCCCTAGAGGTCGGAGGAGAGCGTTGGATTCCCTGGAACTGGAGTTACAAGTGGTTGTGAGTCACTGGGTGGATGGTGGCAACTGACTCTGGGTTCTGCAAAAGTGATGTGTTCTTAGCCACAGAGCCATCTTTACAGACCCTCTGTCTACTTTTAAAAAACTGATGGGGTGCTAGACAGTTTGCATTGTTGGTATTTGATTTTGTGGAATTTGAAATTGCTACTTGAGGATAATCTTGATTTCACTCAGGCACACCCAAGATATAGCTGTCCTGGAAAAACTTAAAAGGTTGGTTACATTTATAAATTTTGATAGCATGGCAAGTATCTTAATGCAAAAAAGCTGCTATTTATTCATAATTTTTTTGCCAAGACAATTACAAATTATTGTAATTGTCCTTATCTCCCTGCCTTCCAGAATGTAAGCTCTAAGGCAGGGACTTTTTTAAAAATGACATTTTCAGCTTCTGGTTAGTACCTAGTCCATAGGCACACAGTCTTTTTTCAGTGACTGGCTAAAAACTGCATTAGTGTCATCATATATCATTTTATTTGATCTGTATATGAATCTTTTGCAGTAATTATGCTTATTAACTGATAAGGAAATTGATCTTAGTGATACTGAATTTTTGCTTCCCTATTGGGATATAAATATCTCTCTGGAACATGTGTATTAAAGGCTGGAGATTTAAAATGTTGTGTGAATGACACTTTACAATGACAGCTGTATATGAACACTGGGTAAGTAGAGCAAAAATTTTCACCCTGTGACAAGGTGAATTTTTAAAAGTGAAAAATTAACAATTGGAAAGTAAAGCCTCTATGCTTTAGTTATAGAATCTGTACAGTGTTGAACTGTCTTTCATACAGCTCTTCTCAAAACCTGACTGACAAGGTTTAAGAGAACCTCCTGCTCTTGCAGAAGACCAGGGTTCAGTTCCCAGTACCCACAAGGTGGCTCAGAGTTGCTTGTAACTGTGGTTCCAGGAAACCTGATAACTCTCTTTAGGTCTCTGCAGGCACTATACCCACGTGCTGCACATACATATATATACGCAGGTAAACACACTTGCACACACAAAATAAAAACAGGTTTTTGATGATAATAAATCTAGCCAAGGAAGGTGATCGAGTTTAAGTCACTGTTCTATGTGATATGTAAGTTTTACATGGATATCTGTCTAAGACATACGGTGTTGGAGGTCAAACCCAGGGCTTTATTCATGCTATGTAAGCACTTTCCTGCTGAGTCACATCCACACTGTACACTGATGATTTGAAAGGAACCATTTCAGCATATCTTTGAAGTTCTACACACTGTGTATGCTTCAGCAGATCTATAAAGATACCCGTGATGTGTTTTCTCCACATTTTCCTTTCTCACCAGCCTTTCCTCTAGAGACAAGCACACTTCTCCCTTGTTTGCGGTACTAAGTGGTGTGTTTTCAATAGAGGGGCGGTTGGAAATACTGGGTTGAGAAATGAATCACTTGATTACTTCTTCCACAGATAAAATTCTGTGCTTTTAACAAAATGTAGGGAACTTCATGTATCTACCGATTATTATAGTTTCTTTCTCTCTCTCTCTCTCTCTCTCTCTCTCTCTCTCTCTCTCTCTCTCTTTCTTTTTTGATGGCTCACTGTGGTATTTTAACAAACTCTTCAAAGCAATTCAAGGTCTGAGTCACATAAGATGAACTCATTCTGCCCATTTATGTGACTAGGACTTTTCAGTGCCACCTCATCTATTAAAATAAAAATAAGAACAGAACTGATGCAATTAGTAATACTTATCTAAGAACATGAAGCTATTTTATAATTCTTTCAGTCAGTCATTTGGGAGGGTGAGGCAGGAGTTGGGAGGCCAGCCTAGGCAATATAGCAAGAATCCATTTTAAAAACAAGAGGAACAGATGACCCCACCCCTTTCTTTTGAACTGTGTTTCATATCTGAAGTTACCATTTATGTTTTGTAATTGTGTTAAAATTGTAATATACTATCTTTGGTAAAACAGAGGGTGTTTTTTTTAACATCATTGAGAGCTTTATATAATAACAGTGGAAAAAAGTCACTATCAGTATGGATAAAATACTGATTGCTTATTAATATTGATAATATTGATAAAATATTAATAAAGATTTTTCAAGTCTGAAATTGGAAATAACTTTGGAAGTGGAACTCTTGATTCAGAAGGAATATATAAAATGTAGGCTGCTGAAGCGTTTGATAGTATTGTATCAGTTTGTTACAGTGTAACTAAGGGCAACTTCAGACAGTTGCATCTGTAATTATATATATTAGGTAAAATGCAAACTGATGTCAGCTTCATGGTGTAGTGAGCTGCATGTAACTTCGAGTTCTGATGGGTAGGGATGCAAACACCTGGCAGATACTGGTTTTTGAAGTGTTCTTTGTCACTCATGTTCTATAACCCATTTGGGTCATTCAAGTGGTCCATGGCATTAAGACCCCATTGTTCCATCCCCTCCCCATCGCCTTTACTGTGTGGTTCTTTTACATTACAGGCTCTTGTGGAAGGTCATTGAAAGTACAACAAAAAAGAAACCTGCTTACTAATTATGTTATTGAATACCACAATTACTTCTCTTGTATATTTAAATGGGACATATTTTTAGAATTTTTAAAGTTCGTGAGCTGGGCTGTTTACAATATTGCAGTGAATTTGCTGATTTAGTTTGTATAAAGGAGTTTCACTTTTTTATATTTAAAGAAACAATTTTGATTTTGTGAACAGCTATTATTGTGTTTCATGCCAAGGTGATTGTTTTCAATGTCTAAGCTTATGGCAGAGTGTCACTGATTCAGGACAACTCAGGTAACAGGTAGCCACGAATTAAGTGACTTTAGCAGTCCTTAGGGGAGGGTGGTAATATAGTTTACTGGTTCTGTGAGTTTCTGGAAAGCTGGTCAGTCTACTTTGCAGATTGCCCTAGACAGTGTTTTAAAATAGAAAATTACTTGTCAAATTTGTTAACCAGTTAAAAGGAAAAGAAAACAGTGTTAAAAAAATGCTTGAGTGAAATCAAGAGAAGAATGATGAGGTACATTCTTAAACATCTCTTACTCTGTGCAGTTGTCTTCCTAAGAATTAGGCTAGGGTTCTTTAAGACAGAAGGGAATGAACCATCTCATTAGACAGTAGAACCTAACAATGTATCCTGAATATTTTAGCAAGCTCTTTTAATTTTTCTTTATTGATCTAAGAGCATAAATATATAGAAATATCAACCTTAGCGTTTGTTGTTGTTTGTGGGTTTTTTTTTTTTTTGAGACAGGGTTTCTCTGTGTAGTTCTGGCTGTCCTGGAACTCACTCTGTAGACCAGGCTGGCCTCAAACTCAGGGCTGGGATTAAAGGCATGCACCACCACTACCCTGTCAACCTTAGCATTTTTAACACTAGTAATTACAGATATTCCATACTTCCAGTCTTTGTGGATTTAAGATTCATAGTTTGTAATAGTGAAGAGTAGTTCTTGTTTCATCCTTTCTGGTGTGAGTCTCAAACTTGGATATGCTTGTATATACAAACAATTGTAATTACTTCTGTATCTACTGATGCCATATTTGTTCTAGTACCAGCAAACATACTGTTCCTTATTAAAGAATATAAATTTTAACCAAACAAGATACTGTTTAGTGACATAATTATATGATAATCTTAATGACAGCAGTTGCCTTCTTTAAGAATTAGGTTAGGATTCTTGATGACTGAATATTGACCTTAGACTGGATGACTTTGTTGGTTAGGGCCTCAGATGTTCTAAATGTTGTAAGCCAGAAATGCTTGATTCCCTGTATGCATCCCAGAATTGCTGCAGGAGTTTTAAAAAATGCACACCCCTAGTACCCATGAAAAAGCACCAAGCCTGTCCTCCACCTGTAATCCCAGTGCTTGGGAGGCAGACAGGAGGATCCTTGGTTCTCTGTGGCCAGTTGGTCTATCCAAATTGGTAAGCGTCAGGTTCAGTGAGACACCTTGACTATAAAAGTAAGGTGAAGAGAGGAAGATTCTTGACATCAACCTCTGGCCTCTGTGCACAGGCACACGTGTGCCTGCATACTCATGTATGTGCACAGACAAGCACATGCATACACACAGAAGCACTCTCTTGAGCCTCTTTAAAAAAATTTTATTCTGTATATGTATGCACAGGTGCTCATGTGTATGTGTGTGGCCATTACTATTCCATGGCACGTGTGGGAGTCAGAGGACAGTTTTGGGGATTAAATTCTTTCCTTCCATCATGGGGCTTCCAGGAATTGAACTCAAATGTCAAGTCTTGACTACAAGACTTTATCCACTGAGCCATCTTGCTGTCTCAAACTGCATAGTTTGTAAAGTTAGTGTCCTTGGGTGGTTATTTTGCACCCTGTCCCTTGAATTTGCACAGTGATGGATTATTAAGATAAATCTAAAGCCGGGCGGTGGTGGCGCGTGCCTTTAATCCCAGCACTCGGGAGGCAGAGCCAGGCGGATCTCTGTGAGTTCGAGGCCAGCCTGGGCTACCAAGTGAGTTCCAGGAAAGGCGCAAAGCTACACAGAGAAACCCTGTCTCGAAAAAAAAAAAAAAGATAAATCTAAGTGCCAGAAACTAGTATTGTAAGAGTCATTTGAGGTAAATGTATCTCTTGAGGATAAGCACATCCATTGAGAGAAAATTAGGATAAAATAATTGCAAGAATGCACAGTACATACAGAAGAGGAATGTTTGTTGTGGGCAAAGGAGATGGGGGAAAAGGGATATTTAATAATGGGTCCAAATATTACTGAAGTTGTTGTCATAGCTGCCAGGCGATGCTTACTAGCTAGGCTTGCTGATATTTTATAAGCAGTGGCCACAGACTCCATACCTATATGGCCCATACAGTTAATGCAAATGTGAGTTGTCCAGGAATGCCAGAGGACACCTGTCCCTCTAGTGGGCAGCTGTGACTAATTAGTTGCACTTGCTACTCAACCAGGGTCAGTCGACCATTTCTCCATCTTTCAGGGTTTGAGAGAAGCTAGAAGAATGGATTTTATATGTGGACTCCACACTTAATCTACTAAAGGCCCCTAAAAACTGACAGCACACAGGTACAGTTAGACTTGAACTACCTGCCACCAATCAATAATCTCTGTTGAGAGCAATCTTCTCCAAATGTGGGCGTCAGCATCCTTCACTGTTGGAGGCCTTATACTGATGCACATTCTCTGGCTCCACTTCAGGCCTACTGGATCAGAAGCTCTGGGCATGAGGCTGTCATTCTCTTCTAACAGCTTGGGTGATTCTGATGTGTACTCAGATTTGAGACCTACTTTTTGGTAGTATGGAACTTGACATTACAGTTCTGGATGGTGATAGTGGTAAAGACAAAAGACCTCTAATAGAAATGTCAGGCATGGAGTGTTCTCAGCGTATGGCTTTTTACATCTTTTGTGAGAATCAAAATAACAATAATTTTTGTCCTGTTCTTTTTGTTATTCCATTGGGTATTGCAAATGACGTTAACAACAGTTCTGCTTTATAGTTTGACCTCACTAAAACATGTCTGACATTTTATTTACTGGATGATTCAAATTTGAATAACATGTCACATGGCTTTTCAAAGCTTTAATTTTAAATCTTCCCAAAAGCATGAAGTGTGACACATAACAGAAATAAGGATGCCTATCAGACTGAGTGCATGCTTGTCACAGGCAGCCTGAGCTGCAGAATCAGTTTCTTGTCAAGCCTGGGATATATAGTGAGACACTCTCAGCAAATAGAACGGGAATACAGGATGATTATTCCTTATACGAAATACTTGCCATCAGAAGTGTTATTTTCAGATTTTGAGATATTTCCCCATATGTAAGTAGGTAGGCCTCACTTGATGGTCAGACCCAAGTTGGTACATGCAGTTTATTGGTTTCCATATACATACACCTTATATGTGTACAGAAAGTAAGTTTATCCACTACTTTTTCGGGAACCTTTGTTTGCACTCTGTTATATGAGATCATGTGTGAAATTTTCCATTTTTATCAGCGGTGCTCAAATTTTGATGTTTTAATTTAGGCATGTCTCCTTATTTTATTGACATTTTCTAAAATTAATTCTGTTTACTGGAATCAGTAATTTAATGTGATTTTATGTTAGGTCTGGTCTCACTGCTAGTCAATCAAACCAAGTTTTAATGCTTATACATTTAATGCTAATATTTGTCCCTAATCTTAGAATGTAGAAACAACTGTTGTTCTGATTGCTGTCTTCAAGTTTTTATTCCTTCACAGATATATTCATTTGAACATCCTTAGTATGTCCTTAATATTCTGTTAATTAGATAATTAATACCATATAAAATTAAAAGTATACCTTAATTATGAAAAAAACTTAACACATAATAAATAACACATAATAAAGTGCTTAAAATGCACTTTTAGAGGGACTGGAGAGATGGATCAGCAGTTCAGAACCCATATTGCTCTTGCAGAGGACCCGAGTTCAATTCTCAGCCTCACACAGTGGCTCACAGCTATTTGCAACTCCAATTCCAGGGCATCCCAATGCTGCTTCTGAGATCTGCATGCTCTTGTGTGCACATGATACACATGCATACCCTCAGGCATACAAATAAATGTTTTTTAAATGTACCTTTAGAATATTTAAAGTGCTGACACGGACCAAGAGTTGGAATAATCTTATTTAAAGTTATGAATTTTGAGTTTAAAAAGGTACTAATCCAATTTTGTTTACATATAATATTAATGAAAACACATTTCTATTCACAGGGTAAACCAGACTTAAACACGACATTGCCAATTAGACAAACTGCATCAATTTTCAAGCAACCAGTCACTAAAGTCACAAACCACCCCAACAATAAAGTGAAGTCAGACCCACAACGGATGAACGAACAACCACGTCAGGTAAGGGGCTAATTTGTCCTTCAATCACATTTTCCAGAAAATTCTGGTATTTTTTACCAGGCAGAATTCAAGTAAATTCTGGTTAAATTGGAATGCATTTGAAAAAAGTTTTATGTCCAGAGCTCCTATAGAAAATAACCAAAATAATATAAGACTTAATAAAAATACTTTAGAAGTTAATTAAAGTGAATCTAATATTATTGGCAACAGTATTAAGCTCTCTGTGTTATAATATTCCCCAGTCTTGGTTGGACTAATCTTAGGTTTTTTAAGATTATTTTTCTAGGGATAGTATTTCCTAGAAAGATGAATCATGAAGCTTGTGTTGTGTTTGGTTTGAAAATATTTTCTATTATTTGGAAATTGCTTCTTTCCCCCTTTGTTTCTGATTTCTAATTTCAAGGAATCTATCCCAAACCTTTTGAAAAACAGAATTAGATACGATTTGCCAGTATGAGTACATCACTGTGAGTTCTGTTTTTGTGTAAGTTCAATGCATTTTTCTCTTTCATTATTTCTTCAACTTATATCCACCAGAAAGTTTTCATAGAAAAAGGTATTATCTGAAAGGCCTCCCTGCTGCTTAACCAGGTCACACAGCCAGGGATGGAGACTGTATCAAATGCTCAGCCTTCCAGGTTGTTCTACCAACTCCCTCCCTCATGTGGTCAGAAGTTAGGTGCTCCATGAGTTTCGGTCATGAATGTGGTGAGGAGGTGGAGGAGAAACACTGCATTTTCTCTCTTTTCTCTTTGCCTCCCACTTGACAGGTTAGAAACACTGATTGGCCTACAATGAATATCTTTTGCTTAAATATTCTCCATTCCATCTTTTCATTTGAATGTTTTTCACTAGTTCTTCAAGTGTTTCATCTCCAAACTTCACAAAGGACTGCACCAAATCTCTCAGACAATTGCTCTAAAAGAAACTACAGAAAGAAATTCAGTTCCCACATCCTCTGTAGTGTTTTTTCCTCTTCAGGTGAGCCAGGAAAACAGAAGATGTTTGGAGCCACATTGGATCAGCATCTTGCTATAGATGTCTCAAGATTTGAAGTTCTAAACTTGCTTTACTGTTGGTCCCCAAGAGATTCAACAGGGGCCATGTAAGTGTATCACATCAAGTATAAAGATGCGTACCTGCATGTGCCATTAGGTTCTTGTCAACACATAGGTTTCTGTGGGCCATTCAGCTTTCGGTGTGAGGCTTTCCCTCTGTTTTACTACCCTGTGCAGGATAAGAACAGAATTGCTGGTGGTTCAGTTCAATACAGAAGGGATTCTGCCATCTTGAACTCTCTGTCTTTATCAAGCTGTTTTCTGGTTGTATTCTTTTGCAGATAAGCTATGTAGTCTTGAATATCTGTCCTTTGGCTTTTTGATGACTTAAATATTGTTTCCTTACAAAAGTTGTATTATATGAAAATTTTGAATGTTTGTAACTGAGTAAAATGCTTCCCAAATCCCAAAAGACAGAGGTAGAGTATAACCTCTAATGATACCATTTACATTGGAAATTGGAGTTGTCCTATTGAGAATAGGTATTAATAGATTTGATCCTTTCACACACTATAAACCTGTGTGCTTTATTTAAAGATCAGTTGACAAATTCTGGTCATTTTAACAGTAATTTTAGTATTTACTGAACCTGCACCAAGTCACAGATTGTAAAAGCTGGGTAACTCTATGGTGCTGGGTGTGTAGCTGTCTCTAGAGATCAATAACCTAGAATTTTAAAGCTGAAATGAACAGAGAGGTACCTCTCATTCTTTGCTTTGTTGAACAGTTTTGAGTTTTTTTTCCTTTATTATGGTTTATGTAATTAGTCTCAAATGAAAATTGTCTGTCCCTTCTCCCTGTCTCTGGTCAAAGAGTTTTAGCATCATTCCAACACCAATCTCTTGAAGGTTTGTCCTTCCTTTTAGCTGGTGTAGGCAGGTGGTATTGTAATTATTCAACAGGTTACTTCGGCAAACGTGGCTGTTTTTCCTGTTGTTTTCATGTAACCTGACAGTATCGTTAGGATTTTTTGATTGCACTGAGATGGTTGTCTTTCCTTCATTATCTCAACATAAGAGCTGAAGTGACATTTGAGTGCTGTGTCATCAATACGAAGCTGATAAAGAGAGAGGTCTTTTTATAATTGTGTCATCTCAAAAACTCTAGTTTAGATACAGATTGGTTAAATAAAATGATGACACACACACACACACACACACACACACACACACAAACACACACACATATCAGATGACTACTCAACCATGGTTGGTAGATGGTTGACAGAAATATATGAAGACAAAAATAACTCTAATTTTGCTACTCATTCTTTAGATCCAGTAAAATAGGTCAGCAGTATAAATTACCCATTACTCAATTTGGCAAAGTTATTTTTATTAGACAGTGAATGAATTAGGCAAAGAGATTTATATTTCTAAGCTTTCCATAGGTGACAGATATTTTTATTCTTTAAATATATCATTCTCTTTTATTAAAGTATTTAAGTTAGTGGTATGAGCATTAAATTTTAGGCCTAGAATTAGAATAAAGTTTCTATATTTTAATTTAGACTTCACTTTCAGTAGGTTTGAAGTGATAGATGAGAAGAAGAAAAACTAGCAGTCCTTCTTTATAGAACAAGCATTTTATGCCGAGGTCATTATATTATTGTCCAATATGAATTCTGTAAAGTATAAACTATGAATTTATGTGGATGACTCTTTAAAATGCTTTATCTTCAAATGTGCAAACTAGCATTTTTAAAGAATGCTTTAAAACAGAATTTAATACAAAACACAGTAGTTACCTGTGCATAAGTTAAGATGGTAAAGTAGGAATGGAATGTATTGACCCTGGTTCTAACAGGGTCAGTAACGGGTCATTTTTAGATGTAGTAATGTGTGTTTGTCATTTCATTAGATGGAGAAGGTGGAGAGAAGGCTTCTGTCAGATTTGTGACTCCTATTGGGGTCATTACAGTGCCTTCTGTAGCTAGATCTATAAGACTCAGACGTTTTCAAAAAATCTAATTGAATTGCGACTTTATTAAGGATATCTTTTCTAGTTACTTCTTTAAATATGTGGGTAACTCACTGCTTTGAGTCTTTTTTTCTTTAATACTCTTATCTTTGGTGCTCTCTTGTCTTTGTGTGTTTCTTTTATCTTTAAATTGAAGAAGTTTCATTTTTGAGTTTTTATTTCCTTTTGAAATTGTGAAGTTAACAGGGCTGACACACCTTCAGTGTTGTTGATTGTCTCTGAACATCGATTGTTTTTCTCAAAAAATAATGTTTTTCTATAGGAGTTAATATTTGAAGCAAGTGAAGATGTATGCTTGAATATCCTGCTTGATGTATTTTGTCTTTTGCTTTTCTAGTCCTTCTTTGAAAGGATATGTAACTTTCCTTTAATTCCTGCTGGAAGCCAGCCAGCCTTTTCTTTTAGAATGATTTGCTTAAATTATGTTAGAAGAAACTTCCCAGCCGAAAGCGAAAATTTTAAAACCAAGTGCATTTCAAGTTGTATGTGAAGGGCTTATGAGGTGATTCAGTGTTGAGTTGTTGTAATCCAGAAAATGGCTGTGCATTGCAGCCATTCTAGCACCTTGTATCCTCTGTAGCCTCGACAGTTGCTTCTGGTACAGTCTCATCCTGATGGCGTTATGCCTGAGAAACATCAGCAAGTGTAGAGCCCTGAAGTGCATTATGTTCCTTTTCTCTTCTCCAGGCAGGAAATTGGCTGCTTGGGCAGAGAACATGAGTTTCAAGTGTTACTCTAAGGAATTCTGGGATGATGTCTGGTGCAAAGTGCTAGATAAATAGTGTAGACTGGTGCTGTGTGTGGTCAAGAAGAGTGAGGCTGCTGTGGCTAGGAAATTTGGGGTGAGCTTTGGAGAAGCTAGAGGACTGGAGCGTTAGTAGTTGTTAGAAAAGAGGTGTGTGGTTTGTGTGTATCTTTACTTTTGTTTACTTTTGCAGCACCAGGGTACATATTCAGGGCTTTGCATGTGCTAGGTCAGTACTCAACCACTGACTGTATCAGCAACCCAGAAATAAGGGTTTTAATTAGAAGTAATAGAGGCTGAAAGTAGTTCATGTTGTTGATGGTTCCTTAAATGATGACCTTTAGAAGTTCAAAACACCTTATTTATTGTTTATTTTCTTTATAAAAGAAAGAAATTTGGAATAGACAAAGAAAAAATTACTCATAGTTTATTTTTACTAATGTAATCAAAATATTTTTAACCATTTAAAATACTTTCTTTAAGTCTTTTAGTGTATTTTGAAAAGCATAATGCTGATTATACATTTGTGTGCTTTAAAAAGTTTCATGTAACACTCGACACCTTTTTGTGTTTTATTTGCTATGTTCCTGTAATTTGTAAGTTAACTGTACTATATGTTGTGCTAATAATGACACTTGCTTATGACTTCCCTAGCTACTCCCCACTTTAAGGTAGTATCCAGAGAGGTTTTGTACATATTAAGTCTCTTCCTATATGTTACAGTGGTTTCCTGGGCTCAATTCTCAGAAATGTAATTAACCTGAATTTATGATTTAATACATGCCATCAAATTGATCTCCATTGAGTTGTGACAAATTAAAAGACTATCCACTGGCAAGTTAAGCACCTCAGTTTCATTTTGTCTTCTGTGGCATGTTCCTTATAAAGGTGTTCCATTTCAAATTTATGTTTATTTGAATATTGTGAAGTTGAATAGATAGGCATCTGTGTCTCCTTCTATAAGGAGAACTCTGAGAGGATTTTGACTGTATTGTTGGTTGTTATTACCTCGAGATGAACTTGACCTTACTTCCTGTGACAAAAGCTCATTCCTGTGACATTCTAAGAGACCTCACTCAGTCATCTGCCTCTTAAGTCAAACTATACAAACTGGCTTCTACCACAAAACATTTAAATCTGTTTGAAATCTGTACTAAAAACATTCACTTTACCTTGTATGCCCTTTGAACGTTTATTCTCTTTAGCCAAACTTTTGTATGGTGTCTGTATATTTGCAATGTACTTGTTACTTAATTTTTGTATCTCAAACAAAGCTTTTATTCTTGCTCTGCCACCCAAACTGCTCTTACCAGGCTCATGAAGTTGGTTGTTAAGTTAAACGGATAAAATATTTTCCTTAAATTACCTCCTGATCTGCACTAGTATTAGGCACTGTTACTATTTCTGCCTCTGATCTCCGGTCCCCCCACCCGTGTGTGCATATGTGTGTCTGTTGGGGTGAGGGGGAGTTGGTCTTAGTTGGTATTTGCCTGTTTTCATTCCCTCCCTTGGGTTGGTTCTCCTGACTGTTTTAGATTGTTGGAATCCCAGGCTGTTTGATGTGAGTAACCTCCATGGATACCCCCACCCCCCCATGGTTTCCACCTCATAAGTTAAGGATTCCCAAATCTCTATCTTTTTTTTTGAGCTTCACTTGTTTGGCTCAGTCCACATGGAAGTATCATAAGCACCTGAGTCAACTTGTTAAACTCTGTCCAGTCAAACCAGCTAGTTCCTGTTTAGTGTTTTAATGAAACAAGGCACACTGTTCACCTCTTTCTGGGAAGCCAGAAGCCTGAGTGTGTTCTGCTGCTCTTATATCTTCAACCCCAAACCATCTAGTTAGCCTTCTTACTGCCTAACTAAGTCTTACCCACCTCATCCTAACACGCCCTTTAAAAACAATTCTTTTTAAGTTTTATTTTATCACTCTTATCACCACCAGGAAGCTTTCCACAGTTCATTGCTTGTGAGTTACAACAAAACTGAACACGTCGATCATGTTTACAGAGAGGCTTTCAGCAGAAGTCTGCAGTACAGTGAGTGGAACACACACTCTCCCCGTGGAAAACCAAGTCCTCTGCTCATCAGCAAGAACATGGAAGTTGAAGGGCTGAGATGGAAATCAGGAATTTAGACATTTGGAGAAAGAACCCCTAGGCTTGGTGGCACATGCCTTTAGTCCTAGCACCCCAGAGGCAGAGATAGGTGGATCTCTGAGTTTAAAGCCAGTCTGGTCTACATAGTGAGTTCCAGAACAGCCAGGGCTACATAATCTCAAAGAACAAAAACAAAAACAAGATCCACAAAATAACAACAAACAATACTGAAATGCATCTGTCCACTTTTATCGTTCCACTTAGTTAAAACAAACCAACAAACAAACCCAAACACTAAGATGTCATGGAGAACAGAGACCAGTAGTTCCTGAGACGTGGAGTAGAGATGTTGCAGGCCATTACTCACTGTTGGCTGTGGTTCTGAGTGACGGTAAACCAACAGGAAGTGCCCCCTTCTTTATTCCTACACTACATAGTTACTGTTTCATCTGGCCTCCGCTTTCTGTCTTATTCCTTCAGTTCAGGAAAGATCAGAGAAGCGGAGCACCCAACCGCCAGATATCTGGCTCCGGGTTTTTATTATTAAGACCAACTAGAATTTGCTCTACAGTCAAGGTTTTTTGTTTTTTTTTTTTTGTTGTTTTTGCTGTGATAAAACACCATGACCAAAAGTAACTTGGGGAGGAAAGGGTATGTATATTTCAGCTTACACTTCCACATCATGATCAGTCATGAAGGAAGTCAAGGCAATAACCTGGAGGCAGGAGCTGATGGAGAGGCCATGGAGGAGTGCTGCTTACTGGCTTGCTCTTCATGGCTTGCTCAGCTTGACTTCTTATGGAACCCAGGACCATCCACCCAGGGGTGGCAGTACTCACAGGGAGCTGGACCTTCCCACATCAGCCATTAATCAAGAAAATGCTCGACAGACTTGCTCATAGCCCAGTCTTATGGAGGCACTTTCTCAATTGAGAGTCCTTCTTCCCAAATGACTCTAGCTCGGTGAAGATAAAACACTGACCAGGAGAAGTTCTTCTGTCGTGAAGATGTGAAAGTCTTCTGCTCAAACCCTAAGGCTGCATTTCAGTTTTCAGGGTCAGTTTAAACACCTTAACATGACTTAATGCTATGTCCCCTCTGTCTTTTGAGACAAACTGGCCTGGGACTTGTGATATCAAATGGCTTTAAACTTCTGGTCCTCTTGTCTCCACCTCATGATGATAGGTGTGAATCTCATGCTAGTTACTGGGATTGAACCCAGGGTCTCAGGCATTCATAGTGAAGCGTTCTACCAGTTGATCTATATCCCCAGTCCCCAAACCACTGTTTACTTTTTATTTGGGGAGACATGCTCCATGGAGTTTGTTTGGGAGTCAGAGGATGGCTTGCAAGAGGAGGCTCTCCTTCCACAGTTCAGGTTCCATGGGTTGAACTCAGACCCTTGGGTTTGATGGCAGATGCCTTTACCTGCTGTGCTGTCTCCCCAAAGCTCTTCTTGATTTTCTTTTCCTTCGCCTCTCTGGCCTTTCTTCTTTTGTCCTACACTCAGATAACACTGAAAACTTGGTTGCCAGCTTTCTGGGTGTTCGGCTCATTCCTCTCACCCTTCTATACCGTGGTCATATTTTACACATTTTTTGACTGATCCCTCAATTCTACACTTAAATGCTATACTTTATCTGTTCTGAAAACCTGACTCATTAAATTTGGTCTTAGAGACCTGCCTGAGTGTCTCTTCTCTTTTTCTGATTATTACCACAGTTTTCATGTAAGCAATTCATGTATATTTTGAATTAATTGAATGGAATTTTATTATTTATCCACTTATATGATTTTTTTGAGACATTAATTTGTGCTAGGCACTTTCCTAAACAACAAGGATATTGCAGTGGACAAGGCAGTGTCCCTGCTGTCCTAGAGCTGACCATCTAGTGTGATAAAGTGAGGTAGATGAATACTTCCATAGTATACCATATTGTGAGTAAATGGGATGAACAGCAGGAGTGAGAGAGTACATGGTCTTTAGAAGTAGGGCTGGAGAGATGGGTCAGTGCTTATGAGCACTGCTGCTTTTCTAGAGGACTAGCATTCGACTCTCAGTGCCCACTCAGGAGCCCATAACCATCAGTGACTCTGGTTCCAGGACCCCATGCTTTCTTCAGGACTCAGAGGGCACTAGGCGTAGAGGTGGTACACACACATGCAGGCAACACACCCATACACGTTCAACTAAAAAAACAAAAGTAGAGGAATATGGGGAGAACATTCTAGTCAGAGCTCTTCATCCAGCTATTGTGCATGGTAGAAGGATTGACTTAGGGCTTCAAGATCATTGTGGAAGTTGTAATAGGAAGGTAGGACATAACTGATAAAGCCATGAGGTAATTGATAAGATTTGACTGATCAGCTGCTTCTGTGTGGAGTCTTCAAAAGAGCTGAGAGACTAAAGCTACCATTAGGAATATGGAAATACTAAAGGATGGCTCAGTATTTTTAATAAATAACAAAATAGAAAGCTGAATATTGGAGTATTAATAACCCTCATAATCATTGAGGGTCTGGATAGTAAAAGATGATGGTTGAAACTCAAGAGAAAAAGCTAGTTTTGCAATATTAACTTACCTTTCTTTATGGAGGCAAGGGTTGCAGTTGAAACATTTTATGTAAATTAAAATGAAGGTATTCATAACTTCCTCACGCACTGCTTACTGTTTATTTTCCCAGTCCCTTATAAGACATGATGACTTATGTGAGGGTGTCCAAGATTTTCTTCCCAGTGTTGGGGAGTGAACTTCAGGGCTTTGCACTTGCCAGGTAAGTGCCCCACCACTGAGCAAAATTCCTAACTCCAAGCTGTGATTACATTAACAAAAGTCTCCAAATGACTGAAGTATAGATTGAAAAATTAGAAATGCCAGAATGTTTCACATCAAGAGCTACTGCAGCTTGTTGTCTCTTATTCCGGTTCCCAGGAGCCTTTGTGTTCAGTTCCTGGCCTTCCCTTTATAGTTACCCCTGTGTTTAAAAATAAAGCACTTCCCAGGCCCTGCCTTCACAGTTGCTTCTTGGTGCTATTGTTTGAGCTTCTCCAGTGGTAGATGGACACAGTTTCCTCTCTCTGCTGCTGTGCTCCCCACATGGCTGGATCACAGTTTTAGGGAAATGGTTGAATTCACAGTCATGTTTACCTTCTTAGGAGCGGACACATTCCTAGGTGGGGCACAGCATGTAGTTCTTGTTTGTGACCTTCACAGTAGTAAGCAGCCCTGTCCACATAATTGTAGTGTTCGGAACTTCTGCCACATGCCTATCCGAAGCGTTGTCTGTCTCTGGTTGGCTTTGTTTGGAGTTGTCTTTGCTCCTGCCGCAGCTGGCTTAGTCCCTGGCATTTGCTGTGCAGCTGGAGCCCTGGGCTTTCTTCTGCTGAGCTCGGTGCCGAGTTTGTTTCTGCATTTCCATCTTTATCTTAGGATGCTCCTCCAGTTCGTAATCAAGCCTCTAGAAACTTGCTAGGAAAATATGATGGGAGATGAAGTTTTTGAAAACTTGCATATTAGAAATGACTTTATTGTATTCGGACACACTCATTTTTTTCTGCTGATGGGAGCCTAGATTGAAAAAAAAAAATTTCCTCAGCATTCTAAGCGCTTTGCCTTGTAATCCTCTCGCTTCAGGATTTCTGGTGGAGAGGCCAGCACATGCTTTCATAGCTTGCTTGCTCTTCTGACTTTATATATGATTTTAAGGAATTTATTCGAAAAGTAAGTATACATATATATATACTTAAGCATGTATTTTATGTGAAAGATGGAGGGACAGAGATAGGCAGGCATGGTGGTGCATGCCTGTAATCCCAGCACTCAGGAGGCTAATGCAGGAGTATAGAGAATCTAAGGCCAGTTTGGGCTGTGTAAAAAGACTCCCTATCTCAAAAAGCAAAACACAGAAGAAATCCCTGTGTGTTTCTCAGGTCTTTTCATTTGATCTGGGTCTGCGTAGGAGACATAGGTGATTTCTGCCCTTTGTTGGGGAACATTTCTTTAATCTTTTCTTTCTCTCTTGAATCCCTCATGTTTTTATCTTTCTATGTGTAAGTTGGCTTCTTAGAATTTACCTGTAATTTGCCTATGATTTTGCTTGTATATTCTTCATTTTGTTGCTCCTTTATTTTGTCAACTATTCTCTTGACTTTTAATTTCTAACTCTTCATAGCTTGTATTTTGATGATCATGTTTTTTGATTTTGAGTGGCCTTTTTGTTGTTATGATCATTTGTTCTTCTTTTTCCATGGATAGAATCTTCACTCCTAACTTTGTTAGCATATTAATTATAAGGATGCTTTCATTTTTTTGATGCTATTTTTTTTTTGTGTTGGCTTTTTTTTTTTTTTTGTTCATCTTAGATTCTGTTTTTTTTTCCTTTTCTTTTTTTAAACTGGTGATTCTTCATTGCTTCAAGTGAATGCTCTAGTATGGTTTTTATTTTGGGGTTAGACCCAGAATAGCTATTGGGTCATAGAGTATATGTTCAGCTGTAGAAGATGACACTGAATAGTTTTCTCAGTGGTTGTCCATACCCACATGTCCATCAAAAATGTGAAGTTCACATCAAGTCCTTGTTGACACTTGGTGTTGTTAGTCCTTGGAATTGGAAACATTTCAGTGTGTACTCAGTGGTATCTTTTATGGTTCTAATGTGCGTGCATTTTCTTAGTAAGTAGTGGCACTAATAGCCAGTTTTGTGATTTGGCCATGTGGATAATCCTTTCTGATACAGTACCACTTCAAGGCTTCTAATTTGTTTATTACTTTATTCTTTGTGTATCATGCCATAGCTAGCTGTGGGGGTCAAAGGACAGTTTGCCAGAGTCAGATCTCTATTTCCATTGTGTGGGTTTAGTGATTGAACTAAGGCCATTATTGGCTTGGCAGCAAGTTCTTTTACCCACTGAACCATCTCATTGACACCTTTGCAAGTTTTTATTCGTTATTATAATGGATTGTTTTTCTTGTTGATTAAAAGAATTCTTTATGTATGTTTGGATATAAATCCTAATTTTTGCTTCAAGTTTGTAGATTACCTTTCCACTCTCTTAAGATCGGCTTTTGAGAAATATGTGCTCATAGCTTTAAGGAAGTTGGGAGGTGGCTGAGACTTGAACAGAGACCTGTGTGCCTATGATACCCTCCCTATCTTTTGACCTGGTAGCAGTTACACAGTGTATTTGTTAAATCTCAACCACTACTTTTTCTTCTTACCTGTTGGTTTACTTGAAGGTTATCAACGTAATCCTTTGAGTTATCTTCTGAAAGCTTACTTTTCGTTTAGATCTACACCACCAAGAATTGACCTTTGATGGAAGGTGGATTTACTTCTCACATAAGGACATCCAACTGACACAGCACTATCTCTTTAAAAAAAAATTTTTCCGTTGCTCTGCTTTGTCATTGATGAAATGCTTACCTAGATGAAAGGCAGATTTGGACTTCCTTCTTTATTCATCATGCCTAGCATTTTTTCATGTGGGTCTAAATCAGGTCTTTGTGCTTGCCAGGCAAGCGCTTTACTGACTGAGCCATCTCCCCAGCCCCATGGATTCCTTTGTTCTGTTCTTTTGATCTGTTTGTACAGATGGATCTATTTTGGGGCTATCTGCTCTATTGTGCTGCTTTGTCGGTTCCTTCCTGATGCTGCAGTACTGTAATTACCAGCTTCACAAAACCTCTTGATAGATGGTAGTGCAAGGTTTGGAGGTTTGCTATTCTGGTTCAAGACAGTCTTTACATATCTTTCTTCCTTCTGCCTTTCTTTTCTTTCCTCCTGTGTTATGGATTAAACCCAGTGGGAGTAGCACCCGAGAAATGTCAGCACTGTGGATGGTGGTCTCATTTCATAGACATCTTAGGATGATGCTAGTCCTTCAGACATTTGGTGACTATATTGTGCTGTGTGTAGATTAGAGAGGAGTAATAGCAGTATTTAGAGAGACCACTGTAGCAGGTAGTTACTCTTCCTTCATCCTCATCAACCCTGCATGTCCCTTTATGTTTGTTCCTTGATCTTTTTTAGACCGAACTGTTGGTATTTATTTAGCCTTAACATGAGATCACATTATGCTTTTGCAGCCACGTGAATCAAGCTTTACCTTGTTTGTTTCTCATCTAGTCCTGTCTTCCTAGGACACCATGAGAAAATATAGAGTGGTTTATGTTTGTCCTTTGATCTCTGCACGTCATGGTATTTAAGTTATCTTAGCTGGCCATAACCAGACAGCTCAGATGTTAAATGGAACTGATCTTAAATAGAGCAGTTTAGGCATTGGACAGTAAATTCCTTTTAGGTAGAAACATCATTTGCCTATATAATTGTAACCTAGTGTCTTATGTATTTAACTTTTCAAAAGTTGGTGGATGTAAAGTGCACATTTTCTGGGTTTTGCTTTAGTCTATAAGTATGTGACAAGATATTTTTATTTCTTTTTTTTTCTCCCTCCTTTATTTTGTTGGATAGAATTTGGGGCCAAACCCAGAGCTTTGTAAATTCAAGGGAAGCGTTCTGCCATTGAACTACATTTACAGTCCTGGACAGTACTCTACCACTGAGTATCATTCCTAGTCCCAAGATCCTTAACTCTCTGATGAGATCCAGTAAATACCTTATGAAATGAATGTGGTATTCATTGAATTTTTGTAAGGCTAACATTATAAAAAAATTCTGAGCAATTTGATAAAAAATTGTCTTATCAAAGAACTTCCTCATAGTTTTTTAATGTTTTGATAACCTGTGATAGAAGTGACCATTATTAGTGTTTGTAGTCTTCTAGTGAAAATACATCTAAGAGAGAATTTTCCTAAGCTAAAATATGTGTTTAGTGCTGGGCCAGGATTAAGACATTTAGCTGTCAAACTAGCCCTCTTCCTATCATCCTGCCTTCCTTTGATTGACAGTAACCCATGGATAGTTGCATGCCAGCTGTGCTCTGACTTCTGTGCTGTGTTGCGTGTTGCCATGTGAGCAACTATGTGTTACTGTCACATTCTTGACCAAGTTGAAGATTGCAGGTTAAAACTATTAAAAAGTGAGATTTTAAGGAAACTGTTTCTGTTGGATAAAGTATTCGCACTTTTCTCCTTCCATACTTTGAAAGTTATATCATTTCCTATGGATTTGTCCTTTTCTCTTTGGTACTGAGTATTAGGTGGTTTAATATGCTGCTTAACAGTAGTAGAAAATACTGGAGCAGACAGAGAACCATCCTAAAGGCAGACAGACCTTCCTAAGTCCCCTGACAGCAAGTACAGGTGACAGTGGAGATGGGCAGAGGGATCTTGAGACAAGAATTGGATTTGGAATTAGAAGGTGCTGTGATTGTAAGCAAAGTCATTGCTAATATGATAGGTAGAGGTGGAGTCAGGTAGTTAGATAGAAGGAAAAGAAAGAATGGCAGGTCAGGAAGTAAGATGGCCTTTTCTTCTGGAAGTAAAGAGGTGGTTTGAGAGAGACGCAGCATGAACAAGGATGTGTTTTAGGTGGGCAGAGTTCAAATGAACTTGTACTTTTAAAGGAAGAAACCCAAGGAGAGGAAGGGAAATGATAGCAAATGTGGGAAGTGGGTACGGCAGCCCAGGAGGAGGTAGGAGAGACACACCAGGAGCCTGGGTGTGGAGCAGGCTCAGCAAGGCAGCAGGACACTGGTTTCTCTGATGAGACACCTGAGGTGGGCGGAGGACTTGGCAGAGGCTCAGTGCCTGGCGCTTCTAGTCGGCGTGGGATCAAGTCTCATAGGCCCCTTGGTTTAGGTGCTACTTTGTAGCTTATGGTGTTGAAAATAAACAGAAAGAGGTAGAGTTTCAAGATAGTTTTAGAAGACTTTTTAGTTTCACTCCTGAACTTCAGCACATTTCCCAGTGTTCAGTTAATTTTTATTCCAATGGAGACTGTATTGCAAAAGGGAAAATGCATTTCAAGATGATTTATGAGGGTCAAAATACATTTTCCTCTTCTGAATTGCTGGGTTTGAGGAGATATGTTTGCTATGGGTTTTTAGCTAGATCTGAGGCTACTGATAGCTGCACACAAGATTTACATAAAGCAGCATGTTCAAGATCAGCTTGTCTGTTTTGCTTTATTACTGTGTCTGTATTTGAACATCAGAAGTCACTTTAGTAGGAGTCTCGCCTTTCACAATAGTCTGCATCAGATTGCTGCGCTAGCTTGTTCTGTGGTGCTGTGGATATGAGAACTCCTTCTAAAATCTGTGCATGTATTTACATTCTGATGCATGTGTCTTGTCTTTAAATGTTTCAGACATTTGGAACTGCACATCTTCCAAAATAAACAAACTTAGAATGGTTCTAGTATCACAGAATAGCCCACAGAGCATGACTTAATCCAGTGTGTTTGAATGATTAATAATTAGTAATAATTAATAATGGCTGTTTGTAGCCATGCATGTTGTCATCAGAAATTGACTGAATTTCAACTTTTTAAAATATTTTTATTATTTTTTTTCATACAATATATTTTGATCATATCTTCCCCTCCTCAAACTCCCCTCAGATCCTCACCACCTCCCTACCAACCTAGCATTATATTCTTCCTCTCTCTCTCTTTCCAAACAAACAAACAAACAAACAAACCAGGAAACAAAAACAAACACAAAAAAATCCACAAGAAACACATGAAAAAGAAATCTAAACAAATGAGCAAAAGACCAATAAGACAAAAACTGCCAAAACAAAGCCAAATAAAACAAAAAGTCCACCAGAAACACCACTGAGTTTGCTTGTTGCTTTAGTTCTGTGTCATCTCACTCATGCGGACTGACTCCCTGATCACTGCCTTTTTATCTGGCAGTACACAAAGGTGCAGCTGGCTCAGGTGCTTAGGTGGATCTGACAGATCCAGAAAGGGTGAGATCGAGCAGGGATCCCATAGAGTAGAGGGTTTATGCTGCTCTAGCTGTCTGTTCTGAGATCTGGGTCCCCTAGTGTAAATGCCCTGCCTTTCTGTACTCTCTCTGCACCAGAACTTTCCATCCTAAACCAGTTTGTTTCTTCCTCTTCCTCTCTGACACCCTGGGATGCCTGGCAAGGTTCTGACAGTTTTTGGGTTGTTGGAAACGGGATGGTGTCCCAGGCACCCAAAGGCTGCTAACAATGCACTGGAATTGTCAGAAAGCCAGACTGGGAAAGCCTGCTTTAGATGCTTGTGGCTAGGAAGGGCTTCACTTTTCAAACTTGCTGATGACTTCAGCACAGGAACTGTCTGCTCCCTGTTTCTCTTCTGCCTGCCATTCTGGACACAAGCTCAGCTCTCCTGAGGTTTCTCTGAGAGTTTACCATCACTACAGTGTAGAAATAGACAGACTAAAAGTAACAAGAAATTACAGTTTGGAGTTGTCGTAACTAAAAGCTGCCTATGCCATCCACTGGACTTGAGGTAGAACAGGCTTTTGAGCTTCAGAGTATGAGTTAATGCTCTCAGGGTGGTGGGCGGGTATAATGATAAACGTTTTAGCAGCTCAGTTTCTGGAGCTCCAGAATTGTGTGTGGTTTTGATTCCTGTTTCTTCTTCATCTTCTTGATGCTCTTCTAAAGACAAGCTAATGTAGCCCTCAAAGCCCAAGTTAAACTTCAGCAGTTCAAAAGCAAAGATGTTACAGTTGTGTTTGGGATTAGTTTTACTTTCAGTAAACATATTTGGTGGCTGGTCTCATGAAAGAAATGGCTTTTGTGACATACCATCCCGTTTGTCCCTTTGGAAAGCCACGGTAGATAAAGTGCAGGCAGCTGTGCCCAACTAATGCCCTAATATTCATGTTAAATCAAGACCCGAGAGAAGAAGGCACAGTGAGGCAGGGGCCTTGTAGTGACCAGAATGCTTCTTCAGCATGGCCCATTGCTGACCTTTTTGGTGCTTAGTGCTTACAAGTGATGTTTAATCCCATCCGATATTTTTGCTGCAGTCAAGTGGTTTATTTGAAAGGCCATTGTTGAGACCATGGGCAATAGAAAGTGATGTTCACTTGGGAGCTGTCTGATTTTTTTAGTATTCTGGAGTATGACAAGAAGATCTTAGAGGCACTCAGCGATTTCGTTGATAAGTATTAGAAAGGTACTTAATAACTGAAGGTTGAAGGTGATAGTGCATTGATTTTGGGACTTGATCCAATTATTAAATCAATGTTTCTCTTAAGTATTATATTTATTGATCATTTGGTGTCAGAGCAGGCAGCAAGACTAAGTTGAGAAAATCATTGAATTAGGCAGGTAAAATCAGATTTTCATGTTAGAATTGATGACAATGGTAGTGTTTACAAAATGTACTGAGAGAGTCTAGGTAGCCATGGTAAAATGGGGACTCCTGTGATAGTTTTGTTAACTTGAAACAGTCTAGGATCACTGGGGAAGAGAGTCTCCAAGAGTTATCTAAGTCCAGTTGTCTAGATCATTTTTGTGTACATATCTATGGAGGATTGCCTTGATTATGGTCATTGATGTGTGATGTCGCTCACTGTCGGCAGTACCATTCCTTTGGCTTCAGGGTTCTGAAGTACAGTAAGAGTGGAGAAAGGAAGCTAAATGCTAGAGGTAGGCATGCATTCCTTCTCTCTGTGTTCTTCATTGTGGATGTGACTAATGCTTCAAGTTTCTGCCTTGACTCTCCCTGACATGAAGGACTGTAACTTGGAATTGGAGGCTAAATAAATCATCTCTCTCTTCAAGTTGCTTTTGTCAGGGTATTTTATCATAGCCCAGAGAGGAAACTAGGCCACCTTACAGACTTGGAAGGACCTGCAATGTCAATATTACTATTGTTGAACAGGGGTTGACTGAGGAAAAACTCCAGACGAACATCATCTAATCCTAGTAAACATCTGAACTTCATGAAGACCTTGAGAAACATTTAGGCCAGCTGTTCTCAACCTATGGGTTGTGACCCCTTTGGGCATTGAACAACTCTTTCACAGGAGTCACATATCAGATGTCCTGCATAGCAGATATTTGTATTATGGTTAATAACAGTAGCAAAATTAGTTATTAAGTACCAACAAAAAAATTTTATGGTTGGAGGCCACCACAACTTGTTGAATTGTATTAAAAGGTTGCAGCATTAGGAAGGTTGACTGAGGCAAAAGAGGACTTTCCCTCCCTACTCTCCCCAAGGAGTGTGAGTTATAGACTGACTGAGGGTAGTGAAAATAGATCCTAGAGTTTGGGGAGCTGCCTCTAGCAGTATTATAACTTGATAAAAACAAGAGCCATGTACCCATGTTTTAATCCAATATTTTGCTTGATTTTTTTCTGACTTTTTGTATAATTTTCTTTCTGATTGATAAAAAGTTCAAAATAAAAGGTAATAAGTTCAAAATTATCTTTTAGTATCTGGAATTAGAATTTTAGGTATAAAATATTGGCAATCATAACCCATACTTTTATTTTTTGGTACTCTTGTTTTATTTTTACAAATTAAGTTGTCGAGTCATTTCTTCCTCGTGAGATTGGTTCTAGGACCATCTACTAATACCCAAGTCCAGAAGCTGCTCAAGTCTTCTGTGTCCATGGCAGTGTTATACCATGTGAGATGGTGTAATGCCAGCACATCAGCCTTGCACATTTCCTCTATCCTTTAGCTTGGACCTAAGTTACTTCTAACAGCTAATGTGATGTGAATGCTGAGTAAATTGTTATTATATTTTAGTGTTTAGAGAATAATTTCAAGGGGGAAAAGTTTGCACATGTCTAGTACATAGGCAGTTTTCTGTAGTGAGTTGACCAGTGAATATGAACTGGCAAAACAGTAGGATAACTGTGTGTATGTACATATCTTTGGGTTCTACACATATATTTTTATGTGTGTGTTTATATGTGTGTATGTGTGTGCCGGGGACAACCTCCGCTGTTATCCTCATGAATGCCATCCACCCCCTTTGAGACAGATTCTCTTAATGGCCTGTCTCACCAATTGGGCTGAGCTGGCTGGCTTGACAGCAAGCCCCAGGGACCTGCCTCTCCCTCTCCAGTGCTGGGATTACAGTCCTGTGCCACCATGCTTGGAATTTTCACTTGGATTCTGGAGATGGGACTCAGGTCCTCATTATTGCAAGACAAACACTTTACTGATAGTTGTCTTCCCAGCTCTAAATTCTGCATATATTAATGAGAAATTTAACTGGATTTTATTTCCTTTAATTATTAAAAATAATAGCTGTGGTATTCCAAACAAAGATAACATTTTCATACCAAGGAGTAAATAGAATGCAGAAAGGATTTCTCGGGACAGTTATGATAATCTTCATACTTTGACTGAACTCTTGATTAATATACTTCCATCTTCCTAGTATTGACTGACTGCTTAATTGGCTACATTTTCTATTTCTACTGAGAATATTACTTGTAGAAAGATGTAAGACCCGTAACTATATAACTATACAACAGGTCTTTAAGGCACTCTGTTGGAGGTTACTCTTGGTGCCCATTTTGAGGTTATTATAAACACAACATAATATTATTCTGCCATAAGGAGATTTATATTGCCATATCTTCTCATTTGTCTGATGGGTGGTTATCTGATGACTTTACATATTAAGCTCCCCAAGGCTCCCAAAGTAGCCAGATCTTGCTCAAAGTAAACATAGTAAGTTTTATGATTGCTGTATGATAGGTACTTGACGTATATTACCTTACTTACTTTCCACAGTAATCTTGTGTCATAGCCATTGCTTCCGTATCTGTAAAATGGAATTAAAGCTTTTGAAGAAGTAAAACATGGCCAAGGAAGGAAGAGAGTCCTATAGAATTCCTTGTTTTTTTTCCCTGTTTGCAGTAAATGTGATGGAGGTTTAAAAAGAAGCAGGATAAGGACCATTGTTGATTATGCATCCACAAGACAAGCATAATGTGTGTTAGGAACTCAGAGAATATGCTGCATGGATGGACACATTCAGTGAGACATAAGAGTAAAATCTGAACAGTCTAGAGAGTAAAAGTATGCTGTTGTGTTTGAAAAGATATTGTCTAGCCCAGTAGCTCCCTGGGGCAGGGAGAGCCTTTAGTGCTCACTAACACCAGAACAGTAATCTGGGACCACTGGGTGGTTGAGTGACCCAGGGAGTAACAGGGAGAAAGCGATTCATGACTGGTATGAAGATGTTTTGCAAAAATTTCTATCAGTAATAAGTATAGTATTTATTCCCTAAATTGTACTGAAAGGCTAACCATATAAATGTCTTAGAAAAATCATATCTCCACAAAGATATTGGATATTACTGTTTGTTTTCTTTCTCTGATAAATTTTAACTTTGGCATTTTGTGCTAAATGAATTTTTAAAAATTCAAATTATTACATTATTTTGAGGATACCTTATGAGCAATTATATATAGCTTTATAACCCACAACAGCCTATAATATTGTAGCAATTGTGTTCGCATAGTCAACACAGCACTTTTTGAGTAAATTCATCTGAAGGAGTTAGGATGTGTTGAAAAATTCTTGTTTGGGGTTTCATTTAGCTTGCTGTAAGGAAAAAAAAAATCAGAAAACCATAGGAAACTACAGAAATGACTTATATTGCATTGTTCAGCAGCAGGGAATGTGTCTACTAACTGGTATTTTTGCCTTACAGCTTTTCTGGGAGAAGAGGCTGCAAGGACTTAGTGCGTCAGATGTAACGGAGCAAATTATAAAAACCATGGAGCTACCCAAAGGCCTTCAAGGTACTATCTAAGTTTAGTTGAATAAATATTTATTAAGTACTTACTGTGTGCCAGGCACTGTAATTAGGTACTGTGCATCAGTCCACAGTTGACCTGTAGCAGCAGGCCTTTGCTTTGGGGGACAGTGTGCTTTGCTGGATGGCATGTGTCTTGTGTGATAAACTGAGGGAAAACACACATGACAAGCGTGTCCTAAGGATGCTGGTGTATTGTATGTCACCTAGCGTTCCTTTTTCTTCAGTGTGAAATGTTTGGCTCCAGGTCAGCCTTGTAATCTCCTTTAACCCGGGTACTGCTTTTAGCACTAACTACAGATGAACAAAGTGTTTCCCAAGTGTCCTGCTTCCCAAGTAGCAGCATCTCACCCCAGCATGTTCTCTTATCTTCTTAACGCTAAAAGAACAACTCCAAATCTCCTGTATCTCTGTAACTGTGGGTTACAGTAGGAATACATACTTTGGCCCACGATGTTGCCTAGTGATTCTGGGGTAGGGGACTCAGTGGCCAACAGGGTTATGCCTCATTCAAGGGTTTTGCATTATTTTTCAAGGGCTAGAATTTCAGTCCTCAATCTTGACTTAGTGTAGATTTCTCAAAAATCTTCCAAATGTACAGTTGTGCTATTATCTCATACTTGTATTTTCTTAGATATTATTGCTTTAAATAAGTTCAGAACTTTGATCAATTCACTTAAATTTTGCTGTGGCGAGAGGCCCGTACAAGCATGAGGGTATGCACTTATTCTAGGAATCTTAAATTTTTTTTTGGTCATTTGAAAAAGATAATTAGGTTTTGGATATGCCATGCTTGCATTGACATTCCCTGAAGTTTCAGAATAAAGATGATAAGAATAGAGATACTCCTGGAAATTGATATTAAAAGCTATAGGAAGAAATTGATCCAGGCTATGTTAATAGGGATACTTGAGCATAGCATGGTGATCTTATAGGGAATCTTAGATTATTTAAGTAGTTGGCCCTTCTTGAGAAAATGGACATAACTTTTCAAAAGTTTAGGGCCTTAAGAAATTAATTTTCAAGTTGAAGTTTTGTTTGAAGGTCACTGTTTGATGTTGGTCTTTTGGTACATAGTAGCTCTTAGTGGGTATGTATTGTTCTTTGTCGCTTGGCCGGGGGTCAGGTTTACCCTTGTGATCCTAAGTGAGCATGAGAACACTGGGTGTTTTAGGCAGTGGCAGGCCCACTGGCCCAGGAGCACTTCTCTTTAGCAGTGTGGCTTTCTCATTGCAGGAGTCGGCCCGGGGAGTAACGATGAGACCCTTCTATCTGCCGTGGCCAGTGCTCTGCACACAAGCTCTGCACCAATCACAGGGCAAGTCTCTGCGGCCGTGGAAAAGAACCCTGCTGTCTGGCTTAACACATCTCAACCCCTCTGCAAAGCTTTCATTGTCACAGATGAAGACATTAGGTAAGGCATTTTAACATGACTTCAGACACCTCGGTTTTGCCTGTAGATACTTTTTATAAAAGCCTTACATTCAGTGTTACAGCTAGTACAGTTGATCATCCTGTATTCAAAACTTAAAACTAAATTCAACATCTGAAGCCTTTTGAGGTCTGATATGACACCATAAATGAACCCTTGTTGTAGGCTTGATGCCCTACAACTTTGCTTCATGTGCCATGGATGTTATTACCCTTACACCAGGTGTATAAAGTGTATGTGACTCGGAAGTGAATTCTGTGTTCAGCCTTAAGTCCCATACCCAAGATATCTCTGTGTGTATGTAAATCCTCAAAAAAAAAAAAAAAAAAAGAAAAAGAAAAAGAAAAAAAGAAATTTCTTTTGGCTCCAAGCCTTTTAGATTAAAAAAAAAATCCCAATCTGTAAGTGATGAATCTATCAGAAATCATAGTTTGGGTTTTACAGAGTGTGTTGGCTAGCTTTATGCTAACTTAACACAAGGTAGAGTCATCTGAAAGGAGGGAATCTCAATTCAGAAAATGCTTTTGTAAGATCAGCTGTAGGCAACCATGTAGGGCAGTGACTGATGTGAGAGGGCTCAGCTCACTGTGGGCAGTGCCACCTGTGGGCTGGTGGTCCTGGGTTCTCTAAGAAAGCAGGCTGAACAAGCCATGGGAAGTAAGCCAGTAAGCAGCACCCCTCCATGGTCTCTGCATCAGCTCCTGCCTCTGGGTTCCTGCCCTGACTTCCTTCAGTGGTGAACTGTGATATGAAAGTGTATAAATAAACCCTTTTATCCTCAGGTTGCTTTTGGTCATGATGTTTCATCACAGCAATAGAACCCAGACTAAGACACAGAGCTTTTCTGAAATGAATGGAAAGTGATAAAGATCTTTGTAAGGAAAATATTCCTGAAAATAGGCTTTGTATCAGAGTGACCATCACAAGAATGTCATCAGCACATTAGTCATGTTCTCATGGCAGCAGTTTTACAGTTGGTGCCTCTAGAGTTTGGCTCTAATGAGCTCCTTTCATCCATCAGGCCTTTTATGCAGTTTCTTTTTAGTTTTGAGTTGCCTCTTGGAGTGCTGGAAATTGAAACCCAGGACTCTAGCATTCAAGGCATGTATTCTATTCCCAAACCCCACCATTTTCTTGTTCCCCAGGCCTTTGTGATTCTTTGTGCATTGGTTTGTCTGCAAACCAACCTTTCTTTAAAGAGGTGTAGGTAGCCTTGCTGCCATAAGGCTCAGCTGCATTTTAAAGTTCGGTTTAGTTATCATGAGTATATTTATTTCATTGAAGCTCAGTGTAGAGGTTTACTTATATCTGCTTTATTGTTACATGTAAAGATTTAAAGTGTTCCAGAGACACACACCCATCCATGCACACACACATCAATATGCACGCACCCCCCCAAGCATCTGCACATGCACATACATGTACACACATACTCATATAGTAGGGCTATATAGGAAGCAAATGAGCAAGACAGAGCAAAGAGGTAAACAGAATCAGGAATACAAGAGGACATAGTTACATCTATAAATAGCTTTCATTCTTTCTAAGTCTGGGCCACAAAGCAAGTATTTAGCAACATCAGAAAAAGGAAAATCTGGTTTGGATTGGCAGCACCCTAAAGTATAAGCAAACTATTATTTCAGAGAAGTAACATAGTGAATAGTGAGATCACAAGGAAATTACTTTCTGGGACTTTTGAACTTTGGTACCATAACTTTGTAGTGATGATAATAATTCCTCAGTATATTGCATTTTTTTTTTTTTTAGAAACATGGCAGTATATATGTGTTCTTCACTGTTTCTATTTGAATCTAAGTCAGGTTTCCTGGACTATCATTCCTAGACAAAACCAGCAGATGGCAGTTTGGAATCATCCAATTTAAAATAGTTTTCTGTTTGTATTTGTTTTCATCTAAATCTATAAAAGATTGATATGGAAATGTTCCTAAGTGTATGAGTCTAGCTAGGTTTATAATTGGAAAACCATTCTTGGGCTTTAAAGTAATCTCTTGAAAAGATAGAAAACAGCTCAAGGTTGTATTCTTGTGCTTTGGTTTCCTGAAATTTGCAATCAACTTTATTTTTGAAGAATTTTAAAAAACAAAATATAAAAATCAAAGCAAGAGATGAGGCTGTTCTGTGGATCATGTGACCTTGAGGAAGATAATTACGCAGGAAACAAGGTTTTTTCCTCCTTGGTATAAACACAGCGAGCGTGAACAGGATTTTCACCAAGTTGTTAAGGGTTTGGACTGGGGTCCTGGGAATGCTGATGGCTTCAAAACTTAGACCTTTTTGTAGTAGAGGTCTTAAAACCACATCGTGTCTAACAGTCATTTGACGTGGCTGGTGTAACAGGAATCCTTAAGCAGCTTTCTTTGTTGAATTGGCATAGCTTCTGAAGAAGAATGGCTGCTCTTCCTCTAACTGCAGCCAGCATTGCTTCTGCAAAGCTTCTAACTGAAGATCTCACTCATGCACGGGGCCTGCGAATCCTCTGTTGTTCTAGCTGTAGAGTGGGTGCTTTCTGCCTGAGCACTTGACCAAAGATCTCAGCATTAAGTGTATCTCCTCAGCATCCCTGATAATATTTTCAGTCATGGGGTAATTGTTTTCTGAGACTTAGTAGCATTCTCTTGAATCAAAGCTTACATCATTTACAAGCTCACAGTCCTATGATTGGACAGCCTGGGCTCTGCTCAGCCTCACTAGGCCAAGGTCAGTGTGGTCTGGACCATCTTCCCTTCAGGAGCATGGGAGTCTTTTAAGTTCAGACACTTCCATGAAGTTCAGAGTGTGCTGCAGGGCTGAGACCCTGTTCAGTTGTGACTGCTGAACAAGGGCTGCTTGGGACTTAACAGGTGCCCTGCAGTTCTCCACTGCTTGCTTCTCTGTGTGCCCGCACAGTTTTCTTTCAGGACACTTCTTATTGGGTTAGGTTCACTAGATTCAGCTTTCCTGTGATTAATTAATGATTCTGTGATTAATAATCAATTATAGAGTGATATCTCACCATATCCACAATTGTCACCCACCCTCCTGGGAGAAGTTACCCAAGCAGTATACATACATGGGCTGTGGGGGGCTCTTGGAGAGCATCAAATAATTCTGCCTACCCCTACAGCAAGCACGTTTGCTGCATAAAGGCAGGAAATCATGTTCAAAGTCAAAGAAACTTGGTGGCATACAGTAGAGCTCAGGAGACTTCTCACAGATGCAGCGGGCCCACCCCTGCCTTCCTTGGTGGGTCATTCTGGTGTCTGTGCCTCACCTGCTCTGTCTTTAGCGGGGAGACTGCCAATGTGACGGAGAAGTCACTTGGCAGAAGTTTTAAGTCCCTGGGCCAGAGATGAGACAAACTGTAAGAAATAAACAAATGTCTTCTTCTGGACCCTGCTCCATCACATGAGCACCTCTTGCACTCCAGTTTCATCTAATGTGAAGAAACTATAAAGGTCAGCTTGACCCTGTACTGCCTTCCTCCTGCCTGCCTGCCTGGTAGGAAACCTCACTCAGGAACTGGAAGGCTGCTCTTAGTAATCTTTTGTGCCAATTCCCTTAATAAAGAAATGGAAAGCGTTTTCATGACTGAAAGGTGCATGTTACCTTCCTTACCTTGGATGTGGTGTCCTTCAGCCCTGGGTTTGAGAACAAAGGGGACTCCACAGCTGGCTAACCCCCAGGGATCTGATGGTCCTCCAGACATGTGCCTCTCCTGTCCGCCCTCCAGGTGTGTGCACTGCTGCCCTCTGTCTGCCGTACAGAAGGAAATGTCAGTAGCTTCTGCACCTCTTCTTCTGACCATCCCTTGTCTTCTCACACAGTGTGGAGCCAGCCCACTCACCTCTTCCTTGCTCTCGTTATTTCTTGCTCTGGCCTCCTTGTTTGCTCCTGGATGTCCGATTCTTCCTTCCTCGGGGAGCTGCTCTCACTGTCCCCTGACTCCATAGCGCAACAGAACATTTTAGTAGCCTCTTTTTTTTTATCGTTGTTGTTATTTTGTCTTTTTTTTTTTTCCAGCTGAGGACCAAACTCAGGGCCTTGCGCTTGCGAGGCAAGCAATCTATCACTGAGCTAAATCCCCACCCCTCTAGTAGCCTCTTTATCCTGGGTTTTGTTTGTCATTTAATAGTTTAGGGCCTTCTTTATGATGTGGAACTATTGTCACTTTTGAGGTCACCTTGCAGTCACCAAACTAGAGAAGTTCATGATAACGGTCTTGGCCTTTTAGGCTCATCTCAGGAGGAGAGATGCTCTTTGGTCTCTGTCCACAGTCGTGGCCTTCAGTGGCCCTGGCTCTTCCGTGTGGAGCTGGCTTCCCAGGCCTGCACTCTCCTGACTCAGCCATAGGATGTCCGAGCGAGCCCCGCCTGCTGTGCCTCTAGCATGTCTCTGGTGCTTCACCTGTAGTTGGCCTCCCTTCCTTTGCCATGTTCTCTCCCTCACAGCTTTACGGCCAAGGTGTTCCTCCTTCGGTTTTAAGTTGTCTTCACACACTTGAAATCCGTGAAGTCGAGGAAAAGGCCGCTGAAGTTCATCTCTTCTCCAGAATCTCCTGAGATCCCTCCAGAATCTCCTGAGACGAGAGAGAGCCACCCTTGAGCAGCCAGCTGTCCTTTCGATATTTTTTTTTTTCCCCGGTGGAATTTGCGGTGTTGGTTTGTGTGTATAGAGGCAGCACTTGGGCAGTCTCAGGAAGCGTGCTTTTCTAAGTGATGGCGGGCACTCAGGGTAGTTTCATTTTTATTACTTAGCAAATTTTCAGTTTCATTTCCTTCTGATTTTGAAAAGGAAACAGGAAGAGCGAGTCCAACAAGTACGCAAGAAATTGGAAGAAGCACTGATGGCGGACATCCTGTCCCGGGCTGCTGACACGGAGGAGATAGACATTGATATGGACAGTGGAGATGACGCTTAAGAATATGATCAGGTAAGCAAACACCAGACGCAGAGACAGGCGGAGGGAAGGTGTTCGCTTTCGTGTTGGTGTCCCTTTGTGTACTCAGTACTCAGTAATGTCGTCGTTCCCCTCATGGGTCCTTCCCATGCCTCCCTCTGGATTTAAGGACCCGTAAGTTATTGTGTCTGTCCTCATTCTGTGAGGACATTCATGCCGCAGTAGCCACCTAGAAGGGATCTTTGGCCTGATCTTTGGATCATTGGTTTTAATCAATGGTGAAAAAATGTCTATGATGTCCTGAGAGAAAACAGAGGAAAGAGAAACGGACTCTTGGGTTCAGAGGAATGGCTGGCCCCCATTCGCCTTCTGAGGGATGCTATGCCCTCTTTAGAATTATAGCAGTAAGATAAGCAAAATCTTCCCCGTTAGTAGATTCTCCACACCGCACATTAGACACAGAACAGGAAGAACATTGACAAGTCTAACATGAATTTACCTTAAAGATACAAATGTGGGCTCCGTTTATGTGTGTGTTCTGTTTTGCTGAGTACTCACACTCCGTGGCTTTGATGTGTCATCTTGCTTCCCAGCCTCTGTCTTGTGTTTTGGCAAGATCTGTTTTAATTTCTGCCACCCCTATGCCAATGACTTGTTCCCTCTGAAACGGAATCTCCGAGGGAGAGACAGCAGAGCAGAGCATGTTGCGAAGG
>CABHPP010133920.1:6732-24533 GCA_902168425.1 Peromyscus attwateri
GGCAAAGCGACAGCCCACAGAATGGGAAAAGGTCTTCACCAACCCCACATCTGACAGAGGACTGATATCCAGAATATATAAGGAACTCAAGAAATTAGACATCAAAATGTCCAACAGTCCAATTAAGAAATGGGCTATAGAACTAAACAGAGAATTTTCAACAGAGGAAACACAAATGGCTGAAAGACATTTAAGGAATTGCTCAACATCCCTAATTATCAGGGAAATGCAAATCAAAACAACTCTGAGATACCACCTTACACCAGTCAGAATGGCTAAGATCAAAAACACTGAAGACACCTTGTGCTGGAGAGGATGTGGAGCTAGGGGAACTCTCCTCCACTGCTGGTGGGAATGCAAGCTTGTACAACCACTTTGGAAATCAATATGGTGCTTTCTTAGAAAATTGGGAATCAATCTCCCCCAAGATCCAGCTATATACCCAAGGAATGCTCAATCATACCGCAAGGGCACTTGCTCAGCTATGTTCATATCAGCATTATTTGTAATAGCCAGAACCTGGAAACAACCTAGATGCCCTTCAACTGAAGAATGGATAAATAAAATGTGGTACATATACACAATGGAATACTACTCAGCAGAGAAAAACAATGACATCATGAGGTTTGCAGGCAAATGGATGGAACTAGAAAATATCATCCTGAGTGAGGTAACCCAGACTCAGAAAGACAAACATGGTATGTACCCACTCATAGGAGAATACTAGTTGTGGAACAAGGATGACTGGATGGCTACTCACAACACCAGGGAGGCTACCTGGAAAACAGGACCCCAAGAAGGACACGGGGATTGCCCAATGATGGAGAAATGGATGAGATCTACATGAACAGTCTGGACGTGAGTGGGGGTAATGAAGGGTGAGGGGCGAGGGAAAGAGAGCTTGGGGGAACGGGAGATCCCAACTGGATCAAGAACAGAAAGGGAACACAAGGAATGTTCATGGTAAATGAAGACCACATGAGAATAGGAAGAAGCAAAGTGCTAGAGAGGCTCACAGAAATCCACAAAGATGCCCCCACAATAGACTGCTGGCAATGGTCGAGAAACAGCCCGAACTGACCTACTCTGGTGATAGGATGGCCAAACACCCTAATTGTCATGCTAGAAACTCCATCCAATGACTGAGGGAACTGGATGCAGAGATCCATGGCCAGGCCCTGGGTGGAGCTCCAGGAGTTCAATTGGCGAGAAAGAGGAGGGTTTATATGAGCGAGAATTGTTGAGACCAAGGTTGGATAAAGCACAGGGACAAATAGCCAAATGAATGGAAACACATGAACTATGAACCAATGGCTGAGGGGCCCCCAACTGGATCAGGCCCTCTGAATAGATGAGACAGTTGATTGGCTTGATCTGTTTGGGAGGCATCCAGGCAGTGGAACCGGGTCCTGTGCTCAGTGCATGAATTGGCTGTTTGAAACCTGGGGCTTAGCAGAGACGCTTGGCTCAGCCTGGGAGGAGGGGACTAGACCTGCCTGGGCTGAGTCCACCAGGTTGATCTCAATCCTCGGGGGAGTCTTTGCTCTGGAGGAGATGGGAATGGGGGGTGGGCCGGGGGAGGGGGGCGGGGGGGGGGAGGAGGGAGAACAAGGGAATCCGTGGCTGATATGTAAAATTAAATTATATTGTAAAATAAAATAAAAATAATAAAATAAAAAAACTAAAAAAAATACTGTCTTCTAGACATAATGTAGCCAGTGAATTCAGAATAGCTGTGGTTACCAGCACAAGACGTGCACAAGATCAAGCCAGCCAAAAGTATGAAATAGCTGAAGGAGGTGCTTTCCAGGCCCCATCCCTCCCCAAGGAGCTATTGGCAGTTTACAGCTGCTAGGGAAAAAGGAATCATTCTATTTCAAGGGTATTCCCATTGGTAGGTTTCTCATGCTCAAGTAGACGTCCCCCACACCCATGCACATATATGGGCAGTACTAATTGACTTAGTTAGGAAACAAATAAGAAAACATAAAGTTAGGAGGGAGATACTGGGGGAAAGTGGAGGGAAATGAGGAGGTAGACATGATCATATTTCATAGAATTTCATTGTGTGAAAGAAAATTGGCTTGATCCTGCCTCAACAAAATATCCCAGGCTTTGCTGACTCCACATGGGAGGCCTTATATTTTTAAAGAAAGGAATGGGAGATGGGTTGGGGAGGGGAGCTGGAGGAGGGAAAAGAGGGGGATCTGTGGTTGGTATGTAAAATGAATAAAAAATTTCCTAATAAAAATAAAATGTAAAGACAAGAATAAAGAAAATTATAACAATAAGGAAAATATCCCAGGTATAACTTAAATACCCATCTTCTTGTACCCAAGATCAAGAGAAAAATCTCAAAATAGACATACTTGTCATATCTGAGAACAATACAGTTCCTGAGGATATTAGGGGAATGGAAGTCCTAAGTCAGAATTTAGGTGTGAGCATGCAGCAAAAAACCCTCAGCTAACACATCTGTCTGCACTCTCTGAATCTACTGACCTCCACTCAGGAGGATGCTCTAATGGTCCTTGGTTTTTCTGTGCCTTGAGAATCTTTCAGCACCTCTAGGTTAATCTCATTTCCATCAATGACCATGTCTCAGAATTTTCAGAGGAAAGAAAAATGGACAGCACTGTGGTATTCTGAAGTCCTTGTTCTAAGAAAAGGAAATAACAGCAACAGTGTTCTCTTTCGTCTTTTTTTTGAATTTATTTCATTTTATTTTACAATATAATTCAACTTTACATATCAGCCATAGATTCCCCCTTTCTCCCTCCTCCCGTCCCGCCCCCCTCCCCCCGGCCCACCCCCCATTCCCATCTCCTCCAGAGCAAAGACTCCCCCGAGGATTGAGATCAACCTGGTGGACTCAGCCCAGGCAGGTCTAGTCCCCTCCTCCCAGGCTGTGCCTAGGGTCTCTACTAAGCCCCAGGTTTCAAACAGTCAATTCATGTACTGAGCACAGGGCCCGGTCCAACTGCCTGTATGCCTCTTAAACAGATCAAGCCAATCAACTGTCTCACCCATTCAAAGGGCCTGATCCAGTTGGGGGCCCCTCAGCCATTGGTTCACAGTTCATGTGTTTCTATTCGTTTGGCCATTTGTCCCTGTATTCCATCCCATCCATGATAAATGAAGACCACATGAGAATAGGAAGAAGCAAAGTGCTGGAGAGGCCCACAGAAATCCACAAAGATGCCCCCACAATAAACTGCTGGCAATAGTCGAGAAATAGCCCGATTTGACCTACCCTGGTGATAAGATGGCCAAACACCCCAATTGTCGTGCTAGAAACCCCATCCAGTGACAGAGGGAACTAGATGCAGATATCCACGGTCAGGTCCTGGGTGGAGCTCCGGGAGTCCAATTGGCAAGAAGGAGGAGGGTTTATGTGAGCAAGAGTTGTTCTCTTTCGTCTTAAAGGGTGATGAGATGACATGGGAGAATGAAACTCAGTTCAAAGTGATGTGCTATCTATCCCAGCTGGGCTCCACTGCATTAAAACTTATGGCTGCAAGGAACAGAGTGCATATTAGTTGCATGAGTACAGAATTACATGGTTAACTAACATTTGGGGTAAAACTGCTACAGGTGTACTAGCCGAGTGCATGTTATATTTAACTACAGGTCATCACTTTTGAACTCGTACCTACTAAGATACACTTCACATATCTGTATCGGCCTAAAATTTTCTGTAATGATTCAGGTTCAACAAATAGTTTTCAAGTGTCTATTACTAAGACACCACTCTGTTTTCTGGAGATACAGGGATGTTAACTAGTTGCAATTGTCATGCATTAATAAGAGTTTCCTACTATGCAATAGTTTCTGACAAATTTTTGATACGCCTTACGATTCTGTTCTTTCAAATACTCGGTATTCTTAGTCCTACTTGAAAAATGAGCAAAACAAGCCACAAAAGGGTTGTATAACACATAAAAGATTATATAGCTAGTAAATGAGACAGGACTGAACCCTAGGTATTATCTGCTTCTGAATTTCATAATCTTAACTATTTAACCAATGTACTATGTTGTCTCAGACGCTAATGGACTTTGAGGGACTTATGTGGAGCAGTAGAAATATACACAAAGGATGTTTTCAAACTATTGCACTAAACACTAAGGAAGATGTGTTCCTAAGGTGCTTTGACAAAGCATAGAAAGGACATTGGGAAGCACCATAGCATATGAATTAAGATGATACACACCAAGAGACTAAGGCAGGGGGATTGCTTGTGCCCACAGGTTCTAAACCAGCCTGGGAAACAGTGAGAAATCCTATCTCCAGAACAAACAAAACAGTATGTAGATATAGACTCCAAAGTCATGTGGCCCATGTTTGAAGTGTGGATTTGCCATTTAAATCTGTGAACATTTGCTGCGTGAAAGTTACTTAAAACTCTAATGCCTCTGCTTCCTCATCTGGAAAGTGGGACAACAACAGAACCTAATTTGTAAAATTATAAAGATTTGGTGTGCTTAGAATGGTTTCTGGCACAGAGGCAGCACTATACAAGTGATCAATAAACAAGCTTAACTCGGAGAGATTACAGGAAAGACTTTATGAAAATGTTGATGCCAGACTTGAGTCCCAGAAGATGAGTAAGAGTGAGCCAGGTGAAGAAAAGCAGGAAAGATGCCCCAGGCAGGGGCAAAGCATAAGCTCCACACAGAGCAGTACAATAGCATTACCAGTAGAAACTAACTACAAGTAATCCTTGACTACAGTATAAAGTGCTAAGAGGTAAGAGGCAGGTCTGAGAAGTCCCATACATCACTTTAAATCATTTAAATTTTATTTTGTAGGCAATAGAGACCTATGGGAGAGAAGGAATGTTTATGCATGAAACAATGTAGACAAATATACATGGTAAGATAGATGTGTCAGATGTTCTACAGTTTACCTAACAAATAACACAGACAGTAAAAGATACATACACACTCCTATACACGTGCATGTATGCATAAACATGCTAACATCCTAGAGGAAGTTACTATCTAAAGTGCCCCAAGAAGGAATATGTTGCGACAGCATGAAGTTCACCTCTGAAAGGGCTCAGATATGAATCACACTTCTAAGACAGCTGCAGAAAAGCTTCCATCAATGTACCCAAGTCTATATATGCCTAAGAGGGTACACTCATTAGCATCCAGGGGTCTTTTATTGGTGAAATAAAAGTACTCTGTTGTGGAATATTAATTTAAGATGTGTTACATTTGTTTATGCTGTGGAACATTTGTTTAATGATGCAAAGATGTGTTTAATTATTTTATGTTGCATTTGTTTAAAACTCTGTGAAGCTGTGTTACTGTGCCTGTCTAAAACACCTGATGTTTTAAAGAGCTGAACAGCCAATAGTGAGGCAGGAGAAAGGATAGGCGGGGCTGGCAGGCAGAGAGGATAAACAGAAGGAGAAAAAGAGAAGAAGAGGAATGAAAAAGGGAAAGAAGGGGAGAGAGGACACCAGAGGCCAGCCATCCAGCTACGCAGCAAACCATGGAGTAAGAGGTAAAGAAAGTTATATAGAATAGAGAAAGATAAAAGCCCAGAGGCAAAAGGTAGATGGAATCATTTAAGTTAAGAAAAATATGGCTAGAAATAAGCTAGGCTAGGGCTGGGCATTCATAAAAAAGAATAAGTCTGTGTGATTATTTGGGAGCTGGGTGGCCAGGCCTCCCAAAGAGCAAAGAGTAAAAGAAAAAAAACTACAGTACTCTAACCTCTAACTATAGACACTCTGTTTACTCTCATATGAATGAGCCCTAAGGAAATAGCAACCCCAAAGTTGTATACAGACTGAGGAACCCATATGGTTCCATATTCTGACACATAAAGAGTTTGTCATCTGAACTGACTAGACGTTTAATTACACCACTACCGTTGGAGAACTCCTGTACGCACTTAGTGAAGTTTCCTTGCCTAATGGAGTTTACAAAAGCAAATTGTAGGACTATGTTTATAGTTTTGGTTGTGAGCCTAGCCTTTAACAGCTGAGCCATCTCTTCAGCCCTGTAGGACTATGTTTACCTGTTGAAAAGGTATGGCTGATAGAACTGGGTTGAAGTTGTGTTTTCATAAGAACATAAAAAACTGATAGAGACCACAGGGATGAAAATTAAACTCCACAGCAGCTACCCCTGGTTACAGGAGGATCTTGAAATCACCTTTATAATGTAACAGGCTTTGGTCAGTTTGCAAGGTTATGGAAGGAAGATAATCATAGAGACAAGAAGACAACTTAGGAGGAGGTTTCAGTACTTGCTTCTATCACTAAATTGTAAAATAGCAAAAATAAAAATCCAAAAGTTTGTAAGAGAAGAACACAGGCAAAAGCTGGAGATTTAGCTTAGTGGCACAACATTGTCCTGGGTTCAGTTCTCAACACCAACAACACCACACACACACACACACACACACACACACACACACACATCATTGTCCTGGGTTCAGTTCTCAACAACAACAACACCACCACACACACACACACACACACACACACACACACACACACAGAAATTATCAAAATGCCAATAGCAGATCCTTATTTACCTGTAATTAAGTATAAATGGTTAAATGCCCAAAACAAAGGTTTGGACATATCTGAATGGATTAAAAATACAATATGCATAAAGAATAAAAAGCACTAAACCAAATGTGAATTAATGTGCCGTGTACAGACACACTTTAAATGGAAGAACACACATGTTGCATGCCAGTAACTCAGCACTCAGGAGGCTAAGACAGAAGGATCATTTGGAATTCAAGGTCAGTGTGGGCTATACAGCAAGATCATGTCTTAAACAAGCAAACAAAGACATATACATGAGCTCAAAGGGAAGCAATAGAAAAACATATTTCATTCAAATTTCAAGTAAGAACCCTTTGATGGCTATACTAATTGAGAAAAAATAGACTTTAAGTCAGCCTGTAGGGCTCAGGATTAAAGCACTTGTCACACAACTGTGAAGACCACTGTTCGGATCCCCAGAACCCACATAAATATCAGGCGGGTTGTGACAGCCTGCCTATAATTCTAATGCTCAGAAACAGAGACAGGGGATCCTTGGGGCAAGTTGTCTAATCACACTAACTGTGTCAGTGTGCTTTGGGTCCAATTGAGAGCTCCTGCTTCAAGAACGTGTTGGAAGAGCTATGGAAGAAGACTCTCAATGTTAACCTCAGGCCTTCACATGCCTGTACATGCATACACACACACACACACACACACACACACACACACACACACACACACACGAACATGGACAAAAGTCAGAAGCTGCACGTAGACACAAAAGTCAATATATAATGAAAAAATGGTAAATTCAACAGAAAAATACAGCAATTAGAAATATCTATCTACCCAGCATCAGAACACTGTGTGTTTGTGTATGCAACATCTGAAATGGGAACGAGACAACAATAAAGTAATAGTAGTAGACTTCAATACATCTCTTTCAGTGAACGATAGAACATCCATACAGAAAATTAATGAGGAAACAGTTAAACAAGAGCATAAATGAAATGAGCTTAAGAGACACATGCTGAATGTTCCACATACAATGGCAGCGGAATGTGTATCCTTCTCAAGAATCCACAGAAAAATTTCCAGCACAGATTGCATACCAGTCATAAAAAAAAGACTACAAATCTAAGAAGACTGAAATCATAAAAGTGCCTTCTTAGACCACAACAAAAACTAAATGTCAACAGCAGAAAAAGGGGGATTTTACAGAATAGAGAAATAGCCATTTTTTTTAACTCAGAGATCCACCTGCCTCTGCCTCCTTAGTGCTGGGAAATACCTTGAGGGGTCAGGGAGACGGCTCAATCTGTAAAGTACTTGCTTCATAAGCATGAGGACTCAAATTAAGATCCCCAGAACCCACATAAAAGCCAGGCATAGTTGTGTGCACTGGTAACCCTTGTATCCAGGGAGTGGAGATAGGTGCATCCCTAGAGCTCACCTGCCAGCCAGTGCAGTTAATTGGTGAGTGCTGAGATAAATGAGAGACCCTATTGTAGATGTATCCAACCGTCGTATAAATAAGAAACACAGAACCAATGCAAAGAAGAAAGCCAAGAGGTCAGAGCTAAGAGCCAAAACCTTACCTTTCCTCCTGCAGTGGTCCTACCTCTCCGAAGGAGCTGGTACTTCCTGTGTTAAAGTCTTTATATAGTCTCTGTTCTGCCTTCTCATTGGTTGTAAACCCAACCACAGGACTGCCTCATTACAGCCTGTCTGTATAGACCTCCAGGTGTTCTATGGTTGGTAATGAGATTAAAGGCATGTGTATCCAATGCTGGCTATATCCCTGGACACACAGAGACTTACCTAGCTCAAATGTACACCACCACTGCCCTGCTTTCCTATGGCTTGCTAATAGCTCTGACCCCCAGGCAACTTTATTTATTAACATACAAATAACATTTTGGTACAAAGAAAATATCACCATACCCTATTTCAAAAGATAAGGTGGAGAGTGATAGTGGAGGAGATCTATGTTCTACCTCTGGCCTCTACAAACATGTACACATACATGGACATGTACCTGCACCCACACATAAATAGACAATCATACATATACTACATGCAAAACTCATGCAATATATTACGAATAATAATACTGAGAGAGAAGCTTAGACTGATAAACAGCTACATCAATAAAAGAAGAAAGATCTCAACTAAACAAGCTAACACCACAACTTGCAAAACTAAAAATTAAAATAAAATAAGAATAAAGTAAATCCAAATTTATTAGAGGAAGGGAGTACCAAAGAGTAGTGCCAAAATAAATGAGGTTGAAAACATTGTATACAGACTAGAAAAATGATAGGAAAAATCAACAAACCTTGCAAAACTAAGGGAAAAAAACTCAAAAATAAGAAAAGATATTGAAGACATTATATTGGATGACAAAATGCAAAAGACTATAAACTGCACACTGACACGTTGAGTAACCTTGAAGATACAGACGCGTTGATGGCTACACAATTGACTAAGACTGAATGAGAAAGAAACAGAGACCTTCAACAGGCCAAGTGAATCACTAACCAAAATGCTTCCACCAGTGAAGAGCCTGGAAGCAAACGGCTTCACAGGTGAGGGTTGCAAAACAGTCAAACAACTAATACCAATTTTTCTCCAACCTTTTCAAAAAATAGAGGATGGAACACTCTTAAAGGCTATTTTACAGGGCCAGCAGCAGAGTGGTTCCAAGGCCAGAAATCATTCAAGAAAGCTGCAGAGCTATACTCCTGTTAAACCAAAGGATGCTTTTCAAAACTCTCAGTGAAGTGCTAGCAAACTAAATTCACCAGCACATTAAAAAGATCAAATAACTCAGCCAAGTGGGGTCTATCTCTGAGATACAAAGACTGTTTCATCAGAGGAAAATAAATCAATATGACAGATTGCATTAATAAGAATGGAAGACCATAACTGTGCAGGTATCTCAACAGGTATAGAAGAGGAATTTGAAAAAGTTAACATCCTTTAAGAAAGAAAATGTCTCACCAAGATAGGTAGAGAAGGAGCTGCACAGGACAAAGGCCATATGTGAAAACCTGTTACGAACATCACAGCTAACAAGAACAAACTGACAGCCCTTCCCCTAAGACATGGAGCATGGGAGGAAAATCAGCTCTGGCCGTGGCTGTTGAGCACAGCAATACAAGTCCTAGCCAAGTGGCAAGGGAAATTGAAAAGCTTAACAATTGAAGGGGAAAGGTTGGGTGTGTGTGCCACAATAGTAGATGGAACACTTAGCTAGCGTTTGTGAGAACCTGTAGTTCAAAAAAGGGGAAGTAAGGACAGCTATCTGTTTGGAGGTTCGATGATCTTTACGTAAAGAACTTTGAATTCACCACAAAAAAACTTCTAGAATGTATGGTTATATGGAATAAAGCCAACATAAAAATAAGTAAATTATTACACACTAACAACAAGAAGAAAATTAAGAAGTAATTACTTCAAAATTAACCAAATAGATAGAAGGCACTAGACATTCTCAAAACACTGGTGAAATGAATTTAAACATGTAACCTATGCTCATTGGTAGGGCAAATTAATGCTGTTAAGATGCCCATATTATGCCAAACAACTCACACATTAAATGTAATCTCTAAAAAAAATCCTAATGGCACTTCTTATGGAAATAGGGAAAACTCCTGAAATTCATGCAGAACCACAAGAGACTATAAAGCAGCCAAAGCAATCTTAAGAACAGAGAACAAGCCGGGTGGTGGTGGTGGTGGTGGTGGTGGTGGTGGTGGTGGTGCACGCCTTTAATCCCAGCACTTTGGAGGCAGAGGCAGTCAGATCTCTGTGAGTTCCAAGACAGTCAGGACTACACAGAGAAACCCTGTCTAAAAATAAAAAAGAAAAAGAAAGAATGGAGAACAATGTTGGAGGCATCGCTAGACGGTCTTCTGTCAAGATACTAGCTGATAATCAAGAGGATACACCAGGTTTTTAAAAAGGTTTTGTTTTTCATTTAAATGACACAGAGATTTTATTGAAGTTACAAACATGGTAGACAGCGTAACAGAAGCACAAAGAATGATGTCAAATGGACAGGTGGAGAAGTTGGCACTGTACTGGGAAGAAAGGCATTAATTCTCATGACAAGCAGAAAAATATCACAACAGCAGTGAAAACTTTCCAATTCCTCATCATTCATTTATTTGCTAGATAAGCCAACCATGAACATGAGCTACTCTTCAGAGGAGCTAGGAAGGGTAAGGACAGAACCCAGGAAAATGTCAACACTTCCCAGGAAGGTATAATGCAGTCCAGATCTGAGCACTTGGGATGAAAGTTTATTCTGGGTGGAGCTGTCTCTAGCATTTGCTTGACTCTGGGTCCATTGTCCTTAACACCTGAATGGCTACGTGCCCCAGAATGCTGATGAATAACCTTTACAGATCACAATTAGAAAGGAGAGCATGTAGCGACAAGGTCATGTACCATATTCTGTGGGGCAGGGGGGATAAGAGGAATGGGAACTGTAATGTAGCAATCCTCTCTCTCTATGGCTCTGCTGGCTCTACGAGAAAATGAAGGGATTGGCCTCTGTGGTACCTATAGCTTCTTCCATAGCAGCAGCCTGATTCTTTGATTTATGGTTTGTCTTAGACTTTTTCTAGCTATGGCAGTTGCTCTCCTTGGTACAAATGAGTTGAAGATGATCATATTCTTTTTATAAGCTCATGGAAACAGGAAATAATCCAAAGATTCCAGATAATTATAAAATACAGCAAGAATAAGGGAATGAGAGTCGAAGGGGAAACTATGACTGATCTCTAGATCCTCAGGCCAGTGCTTAGCTGTGTAGTAGTGGTGCCGTGTCCTGAGAGCAAAGGGGGAAATCTCAGACTGCCTTATTTTCCTACTCCTCGACCCTGCTTACTTTAGAGGAGATGATGAAGTCCTTCTCATTCTAACTTTCTCCACAGTTGACATTAAGAATTGTATCATATGTATAGATAGTGTTATTGTGTGAATGTATAGAGGCCAGAATGTATAGAAGGCACCAGGTGTCCACCTCTGTCACTTTCCATCTTGTTCCTTTCAGACAAAGGGTCTCCTGAACCTAGAACTATCTTTTCCTTGCACCCACATGAAAGCTGGGTACAGTCCCTAGCACCTGTGATAGAGATCGGAGGCTTTCCGGGGGCTACTGCCTGCCAGTCTAACAGGGAAAGATAGTTCTAGGTTCCTCATGCTTGCACAGCAAATGCTCTGAACTGCCAAGTCATCTCTCCAACCCCAAGAATATTTCAGTATATATAAAATAAAGTGTGTTCAACTACTGTCTCAACACACCAACTCTTCTCCCCAAACTCGCAGAGTTTCGCTGGGGATATTAGGCTGCCCATTTTCTTCCATGCTGTTAAATAACAATTCAACATCGATGTTCCTAACATCATTCTAAAGGTTAAAAATAATTCAAGAGGACTGTGATGAAAAGTACATTGCCCTTTTGATGAAAAGCTGGTATATCTGATCTATGAGTAACCCTTGTCCTTTCCCAGGGGCGAGGAGAAGATCTCTACAATCTCTTCTTGGGAACACAAAGCTCTTATAAGTGTCCATGTGGAAAGTGACTGCTCTAGTTCCTTCACTTCAGATGTGGGACCATGGACCTCACATGCCTGGCAATCTCAGTACCCACTTTGACTAAACTGACTATGGCATCTAGTCTACCACCTAGACAATGTGTAGACATGAGCTGAGTCTCACAACCAGTACTGAGGCTTCACCCTGGATAATTGGTTAAGTTCTACGTTTCTGTTTCAGCCTGCGAAGTTGATTCAGTCCCTTGAGCAGGGCACACAGGATGCCACATTGCTTTCTGGTCCTTGTACCAGGGCAGGTAGATGCAGGCCACAGCTCTGGAATCCGGGGATTGCTTGGGTGCCAGCTTTTTCAGCAGATGGTCTCACCACCATGAGATAATTAGTGTGTAGCCCCACAGGAGGCTGGATGAGAATGACACCAACTGAAATGGAAAATGAGGCCAACAAAAATGGAGGGGAAGTTGCTGTTCCACTTGAAGGTGTTTGTGCCTCAACAGGAAAGGGCTGTGAATGTACTAGCTCTAAAGATACACCTCTTTCCCACTCTCATTTGAGTCTCCAAAATGCCTTACTAGCTTCCTACATGTACTTTATTTGTACTCTATAGCAAATACTACTTGCTTTATGACTATTAATTTGAAGAGGCTAGAACTCTAGTTTCTCAGCTCCTCCACTTCCTGGACCATACCTAAGCACATCTGCCTGATACACGCCTGTCATGGCTCAAACTCTTTGGGAACGAGACTGCCTGCCTCAGTACTGCTGCTGCTGTCGATCCATTGCTGCTCTTATTTAACCATGGGCTGCTGTTATTATGTAGCTTGGGGTGATAACCACAATAAGAAATTGTGCTTTTGATTATTCTTTTGATGTTTTAATCATCCTTTTGATGCTCGGAGGGTCGGTTACATATGAAGGAAAACAAGCAACCATCTGTTTCCTGAGCCATTCGATTGAAGAAGCATCAACTAAAGCATAGTCTAATAACTGCTGGGCCCTGGCTACTTGGCAGAAAGGCAGCTACACTAGCACTGATACCACATATGGCGCAAGTTTCATGCACTTAGGATGGGGAAAATTGTAAAGTAACACTAGTGCAAAGGGCTAAGACCCTGGTTGTCCCTAGTCGAGAGGGGTGCTCTATTCCTGCACACAGTGTGCGAGGAGGATTCCCTAGCACACTCAGGTCCAGGATAAATCCTGTCACAGGCTCCTCTAAATACCTTCTCTTCAAAAATTGTGTGTGTGTGTGTGTGTGTGTGTGTGTGTGTGTGTGTGTGTGTCTTCATGGTGCATATGTGGAGGTCAAAGGGCAACTTAAAGGTCAGCTCTCTCTTTCCACTGTGTGGAGTCTGGGTATCAAACTTAGGTCATCAGGCTTGCTGGCAAATGCCTTCCCTTCTATAAAAGGGCAGTCTCCAACACTTAGCAATCGAGTTCCTTTTACAAGTAGGGAAAGAAGGAAGGCTTTTAACACAAAAGGGGAGGAAACTAAATAAGGAAAAACTCTCCTGCAATGGAAGAGGACCCTTATCCTTAGTTTTAGCTAAGTGCAATGAATTCATAAACAGTCTTTTTATTGAACTAGATTTCAAGGCTTTTACTTAGTGTGAATTTGATAGAAATATGAGTGCATTGCAGTTACTTCCTATTTCTGTGATTTAAAGAAAAACTCACAAAAAATCTTAGGAAGGGTTTGTTTTGGCACAAAGTTAGAGGTTATAGTTCACCATTTTGGAGAAATCACAGGCACAGGAGCTTGGGATAGATGGTCACTCTGTACCCACAGTCAAGAAACAGAGGGCAAGGAATGCTTGAGACCACTTTCTCCTTTCTGTATAGTTCAAGATCCTAGTCAAGGGAATGGTGCCACTCACAGTGAGTGACTCTTCCTACTTCAATTAATCAAATCAAGAGAATTCCCCACATGCATGCCCAGAGGCCCATCTCCCAGGGGATTGGAGAGCTCATCAAGTTGAAAGTTGAGGTTAACTATTAAAACAAGACAAGAACAAATGTGGCAGGTAGCTATACAATTTCATACTCGAGCCTTCCAGGATATAACCTAGGCATACTTATGAAATAGACAAAATTTGTTCTCAGCATACTCAAATTTTGTCACTTTTTTCTGACTGTATTCCACTTTCCTAGCACCCAGTATCTCCATCTGACACCAGATGAAGTCTGTTCCCCCAAATCAACCTTTAATAATTCAGCTGGGGTTCCCATTCCTTAGTCCTGAACACCATGCCGAGATTTTTCCTACAACTCAAATCAAAATGTATCTTCCTAACCTCCCAAGGCCCAGCTTTCTAATGGGATCCTTCAGATATGATACCCCTGAATTGCTCAAAGAGATCTGGAATCCCTTAGCCCAAATGTGTGAGAATGGTGGGAAGTTCTGGCTTGTTAAGCTTTAGCAAGAGACCTTGTGAGGTCCTCAAAAGGGCAGGTTAAGAGCATCTTAAAGCACTGCGTCCTGCAGCCACTGTACCTGTACCTCTAGGTAGGAGTGGCTCTCGATTCCATAGATGACTCCTTTGGCAGGAGCCTCATGTGAGTACACAAGACCTCTGGCTGAAGCTGTCCTACTTGGTTCCCTAGTGAGCAGAGACGTGGTGGAAGAGTTGAGGGAGGCAGAGGTCCTGCTTTTTTACTTTATAATGCAATAACAGTTTTAGGAATTACTATCTACTTCATGTCTCATTTTTAGTAGAAGATGAAATTAGGATATAGATTTTAAAATGTAAGTAATAGTCATTTGACCAAATGTTATTTCTTTTCACATAAATTATACTGTTGTTATACCATCAAAAGCCCTGCTTACAGAATTCATCACAGAAAAACTGGGGAGCAACTTTTAAGTAGTTACTGTGCTTCAACAAACCATCACAGATGAAATGGTATGATGATTCTCACAGACACTGTGCTGAATGAAAGAAGCCTATGCCAGCTGGGTGGTGATGGCGCACGTAGAGGCAGACCCAAGCAGACCTCTATGAGTTCAAGGCCAGCCTGGTCTACAGATTGAGTTCCAGGACAGCTAGGCCCTGCCCAAAGAAACCCTATCTTAAAAAAAACAAAAGAATAGGAAGAGGAAGAGGGGGAGGAAGAAGAAAAGAAAGGAAGGGAGGAAGTCACATGCTGTGTGGACTTATTTCTATGCCCGCCTCAGAAAGACTATAATGAGTATATAATGAGTAATAGTGCATCAGTGGCTGCCAAATTTTGGAGGTGGAGGGAGGAAGTTTTGGAGATGAGGGAACTGGTCTGTAACCTTAAAGCGGTGATAACAGTGTGCATCTATGTGTTAAAGCTCATAGAAATAGATGCCAACAGTCAATTTTTCTTTATGCTTTAAATCAAGTTGGGGAAATGCACTTTCCATACCATTTAGTGATGTGAAAAAAAATCAAACTTTCTAAAAACAGTTACAAGTCAAGATGCATCCTCTCTAAAGAACAGCTATGAAAAGGGTTTTGGAGAATATCTTACAAAAACCTCTCTAAGCTCCTGGGAAGTAAGGAGCCATCTGAAGAGGGTAGAAATCGTGTCCTAAGGCCTTGGCCCAGCAATGGCATGTGGTGTCTGTAGCCAGTCACTCACAGAACCTGCTCCCCTCCTATTTTCTCCAGGGGTAAGAGCCAGCTGACCGAGGACCCAGGGTTAGGGCAACGTATTTTCACCATTTAGAGTTAACAAGCCCATGAAGGCTTTTGATCTTAACCTCATGTCCAATGGACAAGCAAAGAAGGGATGGGAAAAAGAAGGATTACAATATCCTATTTTTAACTCCAAGTCTACCCTTAAATATGGAAATTTATATAGCAAATATTTGGTTTTTACACTAATGCAAATTTCAGTCAAGTTTGCCAAGAATTTCCAGAAAGTGAACAATGCATTTCTGTGTCACCAGAGCCATGCTAAGGTGTTGTGTTCCCAGGCTTGGGGAGTCACTATTTTTTTTGGACTATCCAATCTGGGAGGTAGATGGCCAATTTAATTTTCTACCTGTCCTATAGGCCAGATCCATTAGCTCAGTATCTAGTAAGATGTGAAAAACCTAAATTTTGTCTTTATCTTTCTTTCAAGCTAAATGTCTTAAAACTTTGAAATAACTTTAGATCATAAGCAATTAATGGTGCAGTGCCATACCTGTGTGTCCTGTCCTCAGTTTCCCCCAGTGAAAACAGCTTATAGATGCAGTAGTATTTGCTCCACCCATGACCTTGGGCTATACTGCCCAAAGGAGGTGATGCTTCCTGCCATTGTACATGACCCTTCTCCCTGCTCCTGCCTGTGAGGTGGATTCGCAGTCAGATCAGAGGATGACTTCTGCTGTCTACTCTGTTCTGTAATTGTGAGTGTATTTCCTCAATTTATATCTTAATAAATTCTGTTACCCATTTAATAGACTCATGTGGATTGATCGTAATATAGAAAGCCATACGATAATGAAATAACTAGGACATTGCTACAACCCATTTATCTTTTTACTTCTTTTAATCATTTCTGTGTACGTCTCTATATTTAGCTCTATGTAACTTTATTGTCGTCTATGTGGAGTTTCCTGTATTCACTAACACAATGAGAGCTCAGCAATCACATGCATCCACATCCTTCTTGCTATCCTTTGTAGTCTTATCCAACTTCCTATCTACCGCATGCACTGGTTAATGCCAGCTAGTCTTCTCCCCACCTCTAAAGCATTCAAGAACTTCACACACACACACACACACACACACACACACACACACACACACACACATATATATATATATATATATATATACACACACACACACACAAAATATATACTCTTTTAAGATTGGCTTTTTCACACAGCGAAATTCCTAAGAGATTCATGAAAATCATTAGGAGAGTCTATACCCCTTTTCCTTTTATTGCTGAGTAGCATTCCATGGCATGAATATATTAGTTTGTTTAATCATTAATCTCTTGAAGCAAACCAACAATGCATGATTTATCCAGTTGCTTTGTATCCTTGCCAACACTTGGTATCGCCACTATTTTATTTTACCTTTTAAATATGTTTGTTTTCTTTTGCTAAGATAAGGTCTTACTCTTTATCTACATAGCGCAGACTTCTCTCAAACTTACATCAATCCTCCTGCCTTAGCCTCTCAAGGCTGGAATTAGAAGCATGAGCCACCACACCCAGCATATTTTTAGTCCTTGATGGCTAATGATACTGACAATCGCTTCATTTGTTATTTCCTGTTTGTACATCTTCTTTGAAGAAATAGCTGTTCATACATTTTATCTGTTCCTAAGTGGATAGTTAGAGATTTGAGAATTCTTGAGTCCTTTGCTGGGGGTGTGGTTTGAAAATATTTTTGCCTGTCTGCAGTTTGTCTCTTTATGCTTCACAAAAATGCATTTAATGTTTTATCAGCATACAAAGGAACATATTTTCTTGTGGTATTTTCATACCTACTTAGATTTAGCTGACGTTCCCATTCACTCCTCTCCCCCATCTCCTTCCCCTTACTTACTCTCTGCTTGAACCCTTTTGATCTCAATATTCCCTTTCCACTTTCATACAACAAATGTTTTATTACCCTCCCCAACCCCTTCCTTAAAGCTTCTCTGTTCCTCTTTCTAGTTCCCTGACCTCTACCATACTTACTCAAATAACAGGACTTTTGATATTGTGAATCTTTTTAATTTTGATGGAGTCCAATTTAATTTTTTTT